>QFDV01000134.1:191499-214299 GCA_003315845.1 Lactarius trivialis
GGTTAAGTGGGGAAAAAAAATAAGCACAAAAGACGCGTTGTAACGAGTGGGAAGGGAGCATACATGGTGGGGGGTTAGTAGAGTTATCGTTCGTTTCAATATAAGCATCGCCTGGTGAGAGGTTCTGACACTCGACCACCGGTACAATATTGAACGTAGGTTTATGGGCAATAGCATCAGGAAGGATGTAACCAGTAGCGATTTCGACAGATTGCTGGAAAAGATCGTGCTCGAGAACGATGAATCCAGTATTGATTACTGAGCTATTGCCGATAATATCTTCCCAGTTGGCAAGAACCTGTGCAGCACTGACGAGACCGCTGTGGATGTAGAAGTCTGGGCGGGACGTCAGCGATGGGTAATTGAGAGCGTATGGTGAATACTCACCCTCAGTATCGAAAGTGGCGGTTGGGGAGATGCGGGTCCAAATGACTGGGGTGAGGCCCATGGCCAGGCAAATGGCACGAACACGGTCGCTGGGTGGAGTTGGTCACCCCGCCGGACGGGGAGTAAAATAAATAAATAATACTGACTCAATATCACCGAATGGGGGTCGCATCGTGTTGGGTGTAACACCGGTGATATCCTTGATGATTTTCTTGCTCCAGCCCAACTCTGCGATGATTTGTTCATTTGTCATAGTAGTGAGTGGAGGGTGGCTCCAGGTATGGACAGCAATCTGGTGGCCAGTCATGTATTCTTCTTGAAGAGCGGCAGGGTATGAGATGGCACGAGAGCCGACGACGAAAAAAGTGGCTTTGAGGTTGACTTGGTCCAGATAGGTCAAAAGCGTTTGCGTGTAAGGAGAAGGGCCATCGTCATATGTAAGACCCCAGGTGAGCTTCTGAGGGCAGGTGGTTATATCAGTCTCGCGCGTGCAACCACCGCACGTCCACCAGCACAGGCTTGTGTTGGCAGCCGCCTGAAGATTGTCAGGGCATCCACCAGGACCATTAGGAGGAATATCGGGGATCACGACACCCGATGCTTGAACTTCTTGAATCCACTGCGCGACTTGTGGGGAATCCGTGGGCGGTGGTATGTCAAGCGCAGGGTAGTTGCTAGGCAACAAAGTGGAGACTAAAAAGGAGGAAAGGTTAGTCTTTTTCCTCCGAGAACGGAATTAAGTGCGTACTGTCAGGAAGGCCAGGTGCATTGGGAATATTGCTCGGTTTTGAGCCAGGAGCACTAGTACCGGGAAGTATACTGGTAGGAGCGGAAGGGGCATTGGCGACGATAGACGAAAGAGGAACGGCGGTTGGATTCTCCGACTCTAACGAGAAAGTAGGGAAATAAGTTGGAGTGGGGAAAAGGGAGGTCGAAAGGGTGGCGCCAGAAACGGGGGCAGCAGAAGCGGGGGCAGCAGAAGCGGGAGAGGAAGAAGAAGAGGAAGCAGAGGCGGCGGCGGAAGATACGGCAAGGACCTGACGATGGTTGTGACGATGGGCATGGGCATGAGCTAGAACAATGGCCGGTAAGGACGCGACAGAAAGAAGGTTGATCGCAGTGAGCTTCATGGTGAGGGTAAAGAGTGAAAGGGTCAGTGGGGGAAAAAAGAGAGAAAGCCGTTCAAGTTATAAAAAGAATGATGGTTAAAAAAAGAAAAAATGAAGATTCGTTGACCAAATAAGTAAGAGTAACAACAATCTGAGATGACAGCTCGGCGCTAATCCGTACTCAGTACTCAGTCTCAATGTCTACAGTACTGTACTCGTAAATCGCTCCTTTAAATATCCATCATCCCTGCTTCGGCTTCTTTGCACGCGGCTTTTCCAGGTCAATCTCTTCATTCTCATCCTCATCGTCGCTCTCTTCATCTTCCTCATCAGAGTAGAGCTCATCTCCACCAGCATCTCCACGGAAATACTCAATCGCATCGGGGAATATCTCGTTGGAAATCACTACCCCAAGCTATTCGTTGGTCAGCACCAAGGAGATCACCTCAGAATGAGTCTCACATCATTGTAGTCCCTTGCAACCTCGAAAAAGTTGAAAAAGCTTCCTGGCTCAGCCAACGCCTCGTCATCCTCATCAACCTTGAGAGGGTACAGTTTTGTCAGGTTCTTCGAGTCGTCCTTCCACTGTATTTTGGTGGCCTGAGATACGAATAAGAAACACTACCAACATCAAGACATAGGATAAACCTGGGCCGTCACATCACGCTCCCATGAAAAGTCGAGCATCGAGGGCGTGATGCCATCTGCGTCGGGCTCCTCATTGGCAGCGGCATTTGATGGTTCAAATTTGTATTCCTTCTTCAATACCGAATCACTGAAGTAAGGATTCTCTTTGAAATACTGGCAATCCCAATGTCAACATTCAACCAAATGCAGCAATGGCATATTGAGCGCACAAACTCCAAAGTGAACACTTTAGGTTCGCGTGAATCACGAACGACCCACACGTCTTCAAGATAGCTCAGCGCCACCCGATCTGCATCATGCTGCGCCTGGAGAGCGAACATAGAGTGCTTCAACAGTGCAAAAGGCCAGAACTTGGTAATTCCTTTCAGCGCCTCGCGACGCTGTTGGTATACAGGGGTCAGCTGTTCTTGCGCACGACGCTCTGGAGGTGGCCCATGAGAAACGCGAAGGAGATGCAGCGCCGCGGTCACAGAAATACAAATGCACGATGCTCACCGAGAATAAGCTCAACACGCTGGATTTTTTTCTGGTATTCAGAAAGAATGCCTTCCTCTGCAGGCCCAATGTCAACGTCGGCGAATGGGTCGCCATTTTTTGCTGTGTCGGCGCCGGGCGAGCTGCGTTTTTTACTGGTGGACATAACAAGAGGAGAGCGGTTGTGTGAAAGTGAAAAACACTTGAGACGGTCACGTTGCTGATATGAACGGCAACTCGCGAGATTGGTCGGAATTTAAACCGGAAGCCTGGCTCTTGAGAATAGAATTTAGACTAACTTAATCGTAGCAAAGGTCCTTAACGTAAATAAATCTGGGCAAAATGCAGGAAACAACTCTACGTCCTCAATCAACATGTCTCTTAGCACCCAGTTCAATCTCCTCCATTTGCTTGTCTGACCGCAGGAAACCTTGAGTCATCCATTGCGCATTTGCACCTGACTTCAGTTTCCCAAAGTCCAAGCCGAATCCCGTCCCATGGTGGCCAGAGCGGAAGCCCGGACCACTGTAGTGTATGGTATCTGTCACAGGGAGAAGACGTGGCCAAGCGACATAGTCGATCCCATGCACGAATATGAAGACAGTCGAAAGAACAACCAGACTGAGCCAAAGCGCAAAATAGTACATTAGCGAATAGTCTGTAAATCAGGAAGGATTAGTAAAAGAACAATGATGTTACACAACATCAGACACACCAGATGTGCGAGGCAAGGTGAGGCCCGCAAGGATCATGAACAACGAAAAAGCCAAAACGAAAGGAACCTAGAAGAAGAAAAAGGCCAATCAATCACTAACACTTTCAATACCATTATTATTGGCAACATACGGCACGAAGGATTAACGGTCGCGTATCCGCTATCAGAAACAGGGCAGATGCCGGACCCTTTCGTGGAACCCAGGCGCCTGTCATAAGATCATATGCGTCCTTTCCAAAGGTGAGGTGTTGAAACCATGCCAAAGTTATTGTCCCTCACCTGCCGGGCGCCATCAAAATGATTATTCCTCAGGTATCTGATTGCCGACTTCTTGAAGTCATCAAACGCCCCCTGGCGTGTGCGCTTGCCAGTGCGCGTAAAGTCCGTCTTCAAGGCCCCGGTCCCGGCATAAGCTTTCGAAATGAGATCAGCGTGTTCAGACCACACTAGAGCGCCAATATTAGCGCAGGAAATGACGGGGTGAAACCAATCTTCGTACTCTCCCGTAAAGCAGAATCAATCTCTTCATGCTGGTCCACAGAGTCTTTCTTTCCTAGGATGCCTGCAGCTTTCAGCTGCAAGTCGAGTGTCCATCTTGCTATAGCAGCCTGCGCAACGTTGGTGCGGTCCAGATTGTCCATGCAATTCGTCCGAACGACCCCCAATTGCCATTTTACGGGGTCCTGGTAGTTTGAATCGAGGTAGAAGTAGCTGAAAGGCGATATGTCAGTTGCGTCCACAATGACTTCCAAAGGGCATACCCGTCCCGTAGTAAATCTTCAGTAAGGTCATCTATCAGGAGGCTGATACGATCCCAGCGCATATGCTTGCATTGATTATGGAAGTCGAAGTACTGATATTTGACTTGAGGCATGTTCACCTAGACGCGGTCAGTATTGCGACAGTACGCCTTAACACGCTCACTTTCGCAAGGTAACGTTCATATGCCTCTTTGACGGGCTTTTCGTATCCTTGTTGGTCGACTAGATTGACCAGGCTTTGATCTCCGTACAACGAGACTTGCTCTTGGATGTGACGACGGGTCGCATCCACCTCAACGATGGGTTTAGTAAACGGCGAAAAAACGAAAAAGATATGATTACAGAATCCTGCAAGTCCATAATTTGAAGGTCCGGCTTATAGCGCAGTGTGTTGACTTCCGCCCAGAAAACTGGTATGCTACCGCGTATCTGGACAAAGCTCAACGTCGTGGCGGCCGCGTTCGGATCTGACTGGGATGGAACAGTGACAATCTGCTCCGTCTCATTGAAATTGGCAACGTGACCATCATGGTCGACACCACGCCTAAAGTACCTAGTGCCAGCTCTGAAGCGAGAACGCCGGCTAATGAGGCACAGGTGTAGTTTCCGACCATCAACCATCACCGTACGCGCGTCAAAGGCTGAAAAGCATGTCAACATGACTGTTCACAACGTGCTGGACATGAGGACGGGGCACACACTTCCGTTTATCACAGGAAGGATATACGGGCTAAGCTAGGTGGGGGATTAGAACAGTCGTGCCACTACAACTCCAAGACTCACATCATTTTTGGGGTCTGAGATGGATATGTCCATGAACCTTGACTGTAGAAACCTGAGGGAGACATCAATCAACTGACATCGACTTCTATGACACCGCCCTACTTGTTCCAAAAAAACCTGTCGTCTGCCTAAGTGGCGGAAGTTGAGAAAAAAGGTAATGTCCCTAGAATGCCACACGTACTGTTTCCCACATCGGCTTTCTCTCGTCACTTTCCCTAGCCACGTATTGGGCTTGCAATCGTCGCGTGACGTCGAACACATAGCTGTATAAAAACAGACCGCTGTCCAAATGAGAGCGAACGAGCGCAAGTAAATGTGTTTCCACTGGGTGAGAGGGTTTGGCGACTGAAAGGCCGGGGCGGATTGGGAGTATATCGAAATCTGCAGCGCGGTAGATGGGGTGTCCCAAGAGGTGTCCCTGGAGCTCTCGACCCGTGATCACAATGAGGTATTCCGCTGCAAGCGGATGTCTAGTAAGGGCGAAGTCCAGAATTGGCGGAGGAGACCTACATTGTGACAAGGAAATCAAGCCAAAGACGCCATAAATGGTCTTCTTGTAACGCTTTGCTGAAGAGGGTATCGCAGAGTTGGGTACTGTCCCGAAGCAGATATTCATATGCTATCAGTTGAGAATAAAGAGACTTACTGTCGAGCACGATATCTCCCGAGTTTCTGTGAAGCACGAGAGGTGCTGCGCCAGCAGGCTCTGCGGGTACGAATATGTAGGAATCGTCTTCATTGGTATACCTAGACGACTTGTTGAGAAACAAGTAGAAATGAAAAAGAAAGAGACACTGACAAGTTCAAACGTTCGTGTATAGACTTCATGGTGGATAGTTGAAGAGGTAGGACACGTGCTCGAGGTCAGGTACAGTAGAGCAGACGCGCCACTTGGGCGTGTCACCGTCGACCATGAAACTCACGCCAGAACTACTCACACAGGCTCCGTCCTCTCTCAATCCGATCAAAGAACGTCAGCTCGACCTTCGTGGTAAGTCTTACGCCGATGTCTGCATTCACCTCAACCGTAATCTATACAGGATACAAAATTCCCGCAATCGAGAACCTCGGCGTGACCAGGGTTGGTGCTCATCCGATTTTACTTGCACATCACTCAAACAAATCTCATAGGACCAACATGACGCCTTCGACTTCACGGACAATTCCCTCGTTGCACTAAGCAACCTTCCTCTTCTCAGAAGGCTCCGCACACTTCTCTTGGCCAACAATCGGATATCTGTTATCTCCCCCTCCCTGCACCTTTCTGTCCCTAATCTTACCACTCTCATCCTTACCAATAACAATATCACCGAATTAGGAGATCTCGAGCCGTTGAAAGAAATAAAAGGACTCAAGTACTTGAGTCTCTTAGGGAACCCTGTGCAGGAAAAAAAATGGTACCGCGAATGGCTTGCCTGGAGGATACCGGGACTGAGAGTCCTAGATTTTCAGAGAATTCGCGACAAGGTGCGTCGTCTGCCGCGTATGGACAGCGCTCGCAAATTCAGTATAGTTGTAGGAGCGACAAGCGGCGAAAACGTTGTTCTTGACTGCAGATGGACTCTTGAACTCCCTCGCTACCACCTTATCGACGACCATATCAACTGGCGCCGCAAAGAGTGTCACAGTGGCAGAAGAGCCTCGCCCTGTCATTGCACCAGGAAAGGCTGGTCGGCTTTTGACCAAAGAGGAAGCCAACAAGGTCAGGGAGGCCATCGCGAAAGCCACTTCAGTCGAGGAAATCCGCCGTTTGGAGAGAAGTTTGAAGGAGGGCTACCTTCCCAGCATAGAAAGCGTGGGAGCATAGTGGTCACCATTTTGTACATCTTACGCGCCGAAATACGACGTGCGCACTTATCGGGCGGGTATGTACTCGTTGGCCTGTTATTCCCTGTGCTGTGAAGTTATACTTGGCAGTTCCTGATCCATGGCATACCTGAGCGAGGAGGTTTGCCAACGGGCTAGATCCACGCAATCTCGCAAACTTCGCATTCGGCACCTGCATCTGCGACTCGACTTACTTTGAAGTTTCGAATGATACAGTGACGACAATGAGCGAATCGGCGTCATGGGCACCCTAAGCCTTTTCTAACTCATGTCAGGTTATCATTTCCCTATGAAGTTAGAGTCGGTATCGGCTCTGGGTGTGCTTCGTGGGGTGCAGATTGCTTCCTCATTAACTGGTAGCTCATTGTCAACCGACCTGTTTGCCCCATTCTCAACCACCGGCGTGACAGTCAGATTCGGCCGCAATATATGGCGCAGTGAACGCACTGTCACAATCGCGAGGTTGTTCCACCAGTTCACTGACACGTCAAAGACCACCCAGGCCAGCTGACCCTGTACTATGTCAGCGCGTTTGCGCAACGGCGCAAGGGTCTTGCTCATTGTACGTCTTCCTTCTGTGTGCGCTTCTTGTTTATTTTCAGGGTGGACCGAGTTTCCCCCTCCATCTTTGATGGGCATTAAATTTCACAGTGGCGACGTCAACGACGCCGCGTTGGGCAGCAACTTCTTGCTGCCATTCCTCCTTAGCGCGGAGCAGATCGTGGCATCCTGCCGTTGGCCTGACACGAACATACTGTGGGACCTCGAGCGGATCAAGGTGATCGTCAACGTTGCCGCGACATCCGCTCCGATGCTCTGGCGCGGTGCGGATGGCCGCGGCCGCGAACGGGACGACGGCGCACTCAGGAGTTGCACCCGTCGTATCTAAGGTGTTGACGACGTGATAATGCGGATTGTCAGCTCCTCGTTGTTGGGAGTTCGTGCGGTGGGAGATCGATGGACGAGACTCTGGAGGAGTTGTTTGTCTTGACATGTGGGTCCTAGTGACTACAGTGGTGACCAATAGTAATACTGTAATAGTGTGACTCCACTGCGTCAGTGACCAAGTCAATGGACCTGACTGACTTGCAACCACAACTACTCTCATTGATTTTTATATGGCACAAATGAGTACAAGTCACAGCGTAGAAATTTTGTATTCAGTACAGGGTCGAGCTCGCATACATTTGCAGGGTTCTCACTCAAATATCTAGTATATTGAGTTCACTCGCTGAAGGGTCCACTACCAAGTCCTTTACGAAGACAAAATGGTGTGTCACATAGCCGCAGTACACGGCACGCAGCTTTTTGTTATCATCTTCTCGACAAAGCAACTCATCGGGTGCTTCTAGAAAGTTGCATGAACCGACCAGATGCTGATTGATTCACAACATTGGTTTGCGCTAATTGCTGGATCAGCGAATAGAACTTGGTAAGATTAAGGAACACCTATTCGTATTCACTAGTAGTCAAGAAATTAGCACTTGAAGAGAATAGTCACTCAAGTCTTTCCGAGAGCTGTGGGACGCTTGAACTAATGAGACACTTACACAGCGGATGAACCTTCGAAGAGATCTCCTTGCATGCTCTACCCTCTTGACGGAGCATCTTCAAGCGGCGGGCCTGCATCGTGAGAGTTAGAGTAGTTTTTATATCTTCATGCCTAGATCATTCCACCTCCGCGGTCCCTTCCTATTCAAGTACTCTGGGAGGGTAAAATGTCAGACCAACTAATTGGGTGTAAGCCCGAGTCAACTGGCCAGTTCGTAGGAGGCATGGTTGTGGAGAAAACAAGATATGCGCGGCTTCGGCAGGGTGTGAGAAGGGTGTCGTGGGAAGCGCGAGCCCATACATACTCGTAGCTGATTCGCATCTGCGTGTAAAACACTTCGACAGCCCTCTGAATTAGCGTTGGATTGACAGACAGAGCCTTGGCGATGTTGACGGGTAGATATGCTTTTGCCTTGTGAACGTGCGGAAGGATCTTCAGCCCAGCGTGGTATTAAGCTCGAAAAGAGGACCTGACTTTCAGTTCTCTTCCAAATTGTTAGGAGTGGAGAAAGTTGGGAAACAGGTAGGTGCAATGGTACATGATGGTACCGTAGCGCCAGGGAAGATAACCCATGAGCGCGATGAGGTCAACAAAGATTGTGGATGAACGAGCGGGTCCGCACAGTTGCCAGATGGAGGGTCCCGCCCACGCAGCATCTGCACTACGAAGCTGGTGACGACGTGGCCACTGGCATCGTATGGATTTACTGACAAATCAAGGTGGTCATTGCTGGCGACCCACTACTCACTGTGGGGCCCTCTGGCAATTCAGAGTCGTGTAGAGTGAACAGCTGTCCCAATGTCGGAGGTAATAGCTGACACGATACACCAGCTACAGCGGACTATAGTAACACTGGTATCAAGAGGAAATAAAGAGCAGGAAATGGTGTGTACACACCAGTGGGAAAGTGGAGCCGTTCCCGCGTTCAAGGCCAAAGTGCTATAATTCAGCCGCCGGTAAGATTCAGCCTACTGATTTAATTGCGTGATAATACACCACTACACTGACTTCATTCACTCAATGCATCCTATCCCAATCATTGACAAAGCTGCGCCCATGCCCATGCATACCTCTCCTCCTGCCGGGAAGAAAGTTACCTGGGCGTTCTTCCTTCCCACTGGAGTGTAAGATATTGTGTTTATCAACAATCTGTGGACAAGTGAGGATGACATCGTATAATGGAGGCTAAATGCGCATACATCATTCAAGATACTTGTGGACTTAGTCAAGGTGGATAGATACGCTGTGAGCTGAACGTCTACGTATTCCTGTTACGAGCGGTTAATTGTGAAAGGAGTGGAAGAACGAATGCACACACAGTTTCGAACTCATCTCTGAACCCTTGACTGTCGCTTGCTGGGAGTGAAGCTACTAGAGCGGCCAGGGACCGTATCGTAGCATGATCCTTCGGTGCGGAACCTGCAAATTGGGATAAGACAAACGACACACGCGGAATAGTGTAACCTTTCCTGAGAGAACAGCCTTGACATAGCTCACGAGAACCAGAATCCGATCGTGTAGCATTTTGACGGCAGCTCGTTGGGTTTGAAGATGGGATTCAACTGGGAAGCAAATTTCAGAAACAGACGGACAGATGGTGAGTTAAACATAAGCCTACGACTAGTACCGCCCTCCCCTCCACGAGCCGTCGTGTCGACAGCAATCCTCTCCGCCTCACCAGTCTCGACGGTGAATGGAGCTTCTATGTATACGGACCGTGAAGATCGATCACGGATCTCAATTGTCGGCTCATATGCCTTGATAGGTAGATGCCCCGGTGTCACATTGACACCTAGTGTGTCGGCAGGCTGCAAGATCAACAGGAGAGGAGTGGAACAGTATACAGAGAACTAGGCAGATATTACGATACTGTCGTGAAAGAGTGATGAGAAACAAACCTGTTCGTGGAGAGCAATGTGCCTCGAGGTGGGGTGTGCGGCGACTGTATACCAGCCAATGAATTCCAGGGAGGGGAAGACCTGCTTGTCTGGAAGTAGTCTCAGCGACGCGCCACGCTATTGAGGCCATAGACACGTACATTGTTCCTTTCTTACATTGAAGGATCCATGATCAACCTTGTTGTCGCCTTGCTCCATAGCTACTTCGAAAGTGTTGACAATCTCGACCTCACGCCCATTTTGAGTGCCAAGAAGAGCGCCGAGGACTGCATAAGGATGAGACCGGAAAGCTCGCGGATTAAAATGAATGTGCACCAAAAGGGAGGCTAGTGGCGGTCTGGAGTCTCCGGCGAGTTAGATGTTCAGAGATGTTCAGGATCGGAAGGGGGTGACTGGAGACGCTCTATGGTCAGAGTCATGCCGACTCGAAGATCCTATTCAATGAGACCCACAGGGAGAGCGATAGACCGGATAGAGTGCTCGAAGGTAGTACGACGGACTGTTCGCCTGATGCCATCTTGCGTGTAGAGTAGAGGGATAAGGGGCACGTGAGAGGCTGCCCTAATAAAGAGATCGCGACGGTGGCGCGGGCACGCGACGCGACTTTGACGCGACACAATATGTCTGGCTTCGACGCGGATCGCGTTTATTCTGTCTCTGTACATCAAAACGCGAACACCTCTTCTTTCTCAACAGAATCTCCGTCTGATACTGAGAAGCTTCTGCTTGATTTTCTTCTTCAGTATCGTATTGGAGGCGAATTCATCTACCGGTACCCGTCCTCCTCGTCTGGATATTCCTTCAACTGACGTGCTGTGTCTAGAGATAAACTCAGAGCAAATCTACTTCTAAAGCACTACCAGTTAGAAGTCGATTTGCGCCATGTCAGCCTTTACAACGACGAACTTGCGCACTTGATACAGAACAAGCCTGCTGATATTCTACCGCTGGTGAGCCATGTTTCCTCTCACAAAGTGCCTCACTTCCGTTGACATTCCTGTCAGTTTGAAAATGCCGCTACCAAAGCCTCTCGGGCCATTCTGTTTCCCTTAGAAGGCGGTCTCGACAAACCTGAAGATGTAGCGGACCCTATTCCTAGACTTCAAATATCTGTCAAGTCTGGCTTGAACATGCTTCAATTCCGCGATCTCACGGCTGATACCATGAACAAGCTCATTCGGATACCGGGCATTGTCATCTCAGCGTCTGTTCTGTCCTCCCGCGCGACAAAATTACATTTACAATGTCGTGCATGCCGGTCTATCAAAATGATCTACCCATCAGCCGGATTGGGCGGATTGGGCGGAGGGGCAGAACGAGGACTCCCACGAGTATGCGATGCACCGGAGCCCGAAGGGCAGAAGAAGGATTGTCCCATGGATCCTTACCTCGTCATTCATTCCAAGTCGACCTTCTCCGACCATCAAACGCTCAAGCTTCAAGAGGCGCCTGATATGGTGCCTGTCGGAGAGCTCCCGCGACATATCATTCTCTCATCAGATCGATATAACACTGGCCAAGTCGTCCCTGGCTCAAGGGTCATTGCCACGGGAATATATTCCACATTTAACTCGTCTAAGAGTGTACGCAGTCGTGTATCTTTGGTATCTATTGACAACTAACTTAGCACAGAAATCTTCTGGTGCATCCGCACTACGGACACCATACCTTCGAGTTGTTCACCTTGAGTTGTCTTCACCATCTACGACGGGTACCGGTGGTCTAAACCCTTTCGGTGCTCAATTTTCCCCCGACGAAGAGGAAGAGTTCAACGAGATGGCCAGGGGTGATGGTTTTTACGAACGTTTCGCAAAGAGCGTTGCTCCGAGTATTTTTGGGAGTTTGGGTATGTTTCGTCCATGAATTCTTTTCACCTCGAGCTTACTTCTTTCCAGACATTAAAAAAGCTATCACGTGTCTCCTCTTTGGCGGATCGAAGAAAATTTTACCGGATGGAATGCGGCTGAGGGGGGACATCAACGTCTTGCTCTTGGGCGATCCTGGGACCGCAAAGAGTCAACTGTTGAAGTTCGTTGAGAAGGTACGATCGGTTCCGCCGTGTGTCTTCGTGACTCGACAACACAGTTCCAGTAGGTCGCCCCCATTGCCGTCTACACATCAGGAAAGGGTTCTAGTGCTGCTGGTCTGACTGCTTCAGTGCAGCGAGACTCAATCTCGGTTAGTCGCCAACCATGGGCTTCGAGTTTTACTAATTCGTAATGCAGCGGGAGTTTTACCTGGAGGGTGGCGCCATGGTCTTGGCCGATACAGGTGTGGTCTGTATCGACGAGTTCGATAAAATGCGAGACGAAGACCGTGTTGCTATCCATGAAGCCATGGAGCAGCAAACTATATCTATTGCGAAGGCTGGCATCACCACTGTTCTAAATTCAAGAACGAGTGTTCTCGCTGCAGCCAATCCGGTTTGGGGTAGGTATGATGAAGGTCGTAGCCCTGGTGAAGTGAGCCCTTTATTACACAATCATTGTCACAAGTGCCTAACACCGCGACAGAATATCGACTTTCAGACAACAATACTGTCTCGCTTTGACATGATCTTTATAGTGAAGGACGTGCACGATGAACAACGCGATAGGGTGAGCGAGATATGACCCGTTCACGGTTAAATTGCCTTATTGCTACTCAGACAATCGCCAAACACGTTATGAACATCCACATGAACCGACCAAATGCAGCCGCCGACGAGAATGGTGAAGTAGTAGGTGAAATTGACCTAGACAAGATGAAACGGTACATCTCGTATTGTAAATCGTACGTGGCATATTTGCGCCCTCTGGCCATCTCATCGTGCTAACCTAAACCACAGAAAGTGTGCGCCACGTCTATCGCCAGATGCTCAAGAAATGCTAAGTAGCCATTTTGTCGGGCTTCGCAAACAAGTTCAACAAGTCGAACAAGACAATGATGAGCGTAGCTCGATCCCTATTACTATTCGGTTTGGTCATGTCTTCCCTTTTCAGCATGGTCTATTGATGCTACATTTGGTAGTCAACTGGAGGCCATTATCCGTATTTCTGAGTCGCTTGCCAAAATGACGCTATCACCTGTGGTACAAACATACCACGTCGAAGAGGCGATTCGGCTATTCAGGTTCTCTACAATGGATGCTGTCTCTGCGGGCTCAGTGGATGGCCTTTCCCGCGGAGAGCTTAACCAAGAGGTTAATAAGATTGAAAAGGAGATCCGGCGAAGGCTGCCCGTGGGGTGGAGTACAAGCTATCAAAGCCTAGTGAGAGAATTTGTAACGCAGCAAGGATATTCGAGTCACTCTCTTGAGAGGACGCTCTTCGTACTAGAAAAGCGGGAGATCGTTCGATTCTCTGGCCAGGTCCGTGGCTGATTTGGTCTTCTCAGTTTCCTTTTAACTGATTGGAACACGAACAGAAAAAAGTTGTCCACAGGTCAGCCCCACTAGTATTGCATTACACAGAGTATGCTTATGCTGATACACCAACAGAGTGGGTGTTTAACCAAGTCTTCCGTGTCGTATCTGTTGTTTGTTTTGTATTGTTGCTTCTGTACGGAGGCACCCACGTGGGTGACTCTCCATACCATATTTGGGTGTATTGGGTTACCACAAGTGTAGTGCTATCTGTGCTAATTCTCCTGAATATCATGAACAACGATAGTCATGGAAAGTCAATCAACTAGCAATGAAGCCACAGTCTCACGACTTCGTGAGGGCCATATTACGGCTCCCCGTGGTTCGTCCTTGGCCGGACGCCGGGATCTCCCTCCATCGCCTGCCCGTTTTTTGCACAAACCCAAACCTGCAGCATCCAGGAATGAAGAACCAGAACCCAGCGTTTTTGGTGTCTCTCCTGCTGGATCTATTACCGATCTCCTTACTCCATTTAGCCACTCCACTGGTATCGACACAGATTCTACAGAATCGACCTTACGGGGCGGGAGTGATTCGCACCCCATTGGCTTACACTTTCGCGAAGGTTCGGGAAACGCACGCAAGGCAAAAAATTTGGTGCGCGCAGGAGCTTCGGAAATCAGCGAAGAGGAGCTGTTGTTATTCCCTTACTCGCGTTCTCACAACATTTCTACTGGACAGAAAGCGATAGACGACTCTCGAGATCATGTGCCCATCTCTGCGCATACAATATTCTCTCGTAACGCTGCTCCTCTCTCCCTTCCTCAGCTTGACAATTATATCTCTGCTTTACCGCCTCCTCCATTTTCTCCTTCTGGGGGTACGAAGAAAGCCATGTTCACACCGTTTGATCGTCTTGCAGCCACTGGGAGGAGTATCGAGTCTCTCGAAACCAATTTCAAAACGATACCAATCTGGAGGAACTGGAAATCGATCCTCCACGCGCTTGTGAGCCTAGTACTTGGCTTGACTGTGAGTAGCCACCGTATGGTTGCTTCTGCCCTTTAAGATTGCGTCGTAGGGGTCTAGTGCCATCGCTACATTTTACAGTTTGCAAGGCTTGTTCAACACAGTACAAATATTTGCGCTAATTTTGACAACAATCGGTACGTGAGACCTGTCTCACCGTGACTGCTTCACCGTCTCTCATTTCAATGTTCCAGTTCCTCACAAGGCCCATGGCGTAGTATGGAATGATTGGCGCCAGGTACTCCTGGGGACAATGTCAGTGTCTCTTGTTAGCGGATGCTCTAGGAGTTCACCCGACTATCGCAGACCGAATATTCTAGCACTCAACTTCGCGACCACACTTATACAATCTCTAATATTTCTCCTTATCTTCATGGGGCTTGCTGGGTTACTGTTATACGCGTTTCACAAATCAACCGCTCCCTGCAAACGCTACAGCTCTCTGGAGGGCTTCCAACAGCCCGCTAGAAGTAGTGGGCGAGGCATCGTTATTACTAGTTTCCTGCTCACTGTCATATATCTTCCTCTGAGCACTTTGGCTGTCCACGTCATCACCTGGTCGGATGATCTCTGGCCTGTCCCTAATCCGTACTTGAACTCAACGGTCAATCCCCCTGTCGTAGCTCCTTTGGGACCACCGGACCAATTTCGAGATCCTTTGGACTTTTGCTATACGACGACGATGAATAAGAACGAAATTAACTTCGCCCCCGCAGTCGTTATCATCGCAATTACGATACTATTCGCAGTGCGTGAATCACCGTTCGTGTGCTTTGTCCCCCGTCATTCTAACCCTTTCTAGCTGACTGTCTCATACCCGTTCGCCTTGAGAAGGCTCATCAAGCAATCTGTCCCCACCGTTGACAAATTCACGGAGCTTGGAAAACCGAGGAGCACTAGCGACATGAACCGGGAATACCAGCGGTTACTTGAGCGTGATCAAAACCCTCTCGTCTTTCTGTACTCAGGTACGCGCATGTCACGATCACAATCTCCTAGTTCCAACGCTCTAGAACAGGCTTCCGGCGTGGTTGGGGCACTTACGAGTCACTCTACCTCGCCATGAAGTTTACTGCTTTACTAATAATCGCAGTGATCGACCCTAATAATTGCTTTTTCCGATCATTCTCCAAGACGCGTGTTGTTGTCATCCGTCAAGTGCTCCTCCTAATCGTGACAGTGGTGTTTTTTGCTCTCCAATGGATATTTTCCCCCTTCTTAGACCCGGTCAACAATGCGAGCGAGTGGGTATCTAGGGTAAATTATGTGCTGACATCGCTCGTCGCTCTTCTCGTGGCGCTTGACATTCCTGGCAAAGATTTTATTGGCGGTCCGGTACTTTACGCGTGAGTCTGATCGGTTCTCGACCGCTTTGTCTTGGTACCATCATTGCGAGACAGGATATATGGCGTAACCTATAGCTTCACAGTCTGTGAGACCTCATTAGTAACCTCATCGTTGGTCCAACTAAAGTCAAAGTGACAGATTTTCTTATCATCAACCTAGGTGTAATTCAGCGCTTGGTGAAAAGTGAGTCCATCAGGCCCTGGATAGTGTACTTGTCACTAAGACGTCTCGAAAGGGTTGGCGAGGCGAATTGATTTCAGTATGCCTTTTTCTGCGTCTGCTGGGATTCCATCTTGACGACACTGTAACCACACAGGTATCGATGTATTTTCTCCTCGGTAAGTTGCCACCGAGTGTACCGCCATGTTTACTCAATTTTTTTAGACTCGACGTATCGCCGTCGTCACCTCACACGAGAAGGCGCATATGGCAAGAAACTATCACAGCTCTTTTCCTGACCAGTCCAGAGTGCAAGATTCCCGACAAACAGTCCATGCACTATGTCCAAGCGAAATGTTCCGAGTTCCCACCGTACCTATTGAACTTTCAGGGCTCTCCAGGGGAAAGACACGTTGAGAACATTAAGGTGCGCACTTGTGGTTTGAATGTGATCCAGTCCTTGATTGGCTGTCGCAGATTCTACGGGAAGTTGGCATAGTCAGTTACAATGCGGCCGTAACAACTTCACACGGTCCCGATTCTGCTCGGCTTTGGCATCTTGTCGAGCAGATCCAACGACATTTCGTTGGACCCGATAGTTACTGGAAAGGTCCGTCGGAGCCTCTTCCTCCGGGATCAACCAGATTTTTTGGAAACGCCTGGTGGATACCATTCCCGCCCACCCTGGTTCGTTTTGAAATGGGAATTTAGATTGCCTTTTCCTCACCCTTATCTCTCAGGTTATTCGCTACGACGATGGTCCTCTCGTCACTGTGAAGGACCTACCTGATTTGGAGCTGTATGTAAAGCAGAATTCTGACACGGAAGTCCAACGAAGGCGAGAAATTCGTATTGCTCTGCGGGCACTAGATGGTCAAAAGGTTTATTGGCCATACCGCCACGTTCATGTTAGTGCTTGCCAAGCCCGTTCCCAGAGCAGTGCATTGACAACTGACTGTTGCAGACCGAGGACTCGACCATGTCTTTGTGCTTTCGGGGTATGCGGTACAAAGCCCAAACCTCGACCTATTACGAGTATGGCACGCTGAATATCGAGCGCAAGGGCTATTTAATCTGGGATGGCTTGCAACTTGGCAGCGGTTTTGATGTGAAGATCATGTACGACAAACATATCGGAGGGGACGGAGGAATAATTGGCATCAACGATGACTACGATCTCACACCAGCGCTGGCGCGGTTCTTTGCTTTGAACCACTCCCTTATCCACTCACGAGTGGGCGGGATCGAGGACTTATTGGCAGGTTACCGTCAATTCTGCCAACGGGAATGCAGAGCAAAGGCGGAGGCTCTGACATATGGCTTCCTTTCACGAGTATACGATCGTCCGACAGATCCTGAAGGACTGGCAGAAGGTTATATCAAGAATGAGCGTGACCTTCGCGTCAGGCAGTTGCTCGTTAGCAACGAGATAGTTTTCCGAATGACCTACGATCGACTAATTGCTGTGTCAGCCACGGAACTTGCTACTTGGTGGTACATTTTCTGGGTTTGTCTGGATTCGTTGCGTCAGTGGCCTGTGTTCTGACCTTACTCTGACGCAGGACGATTTCTGGAGGAGGAATTCGGATACCATCAGCAAGCTGAGACTTAGCGCCCCTGACTTTGACCCCCATTACCCTTCGTCCATTGCATATACCCCCTTACCTCGCGCTGCTTTGGAAAGCTTCCTCATCCAGCGAGGCTTGCTCAACAAGAAGCCCCAACGCGGCGACTTCATAGACAACGGATTTCTGAACAAGGTGTACATACGCATGTACGATATTGTCTTCCACAGATCGTCGCAGGTAATTACAATGCGTCATAAATCTGCGGCTCTGAAGAACTAACACCGCCGTGTAGGCCAACATATTCCATTTTGGCTACAATACGCATGAGCTGAACATGGAAGAGATCGACATCGAGACACAAGTTCCTGTCTCCACTCTTGGCACTGGAGGCGGCACAGACCACGACGACTCGGCGATACGACCCCGGCCCATATTCCGCTGGGAGGGTATTCTCAGTGACCCTCTCGTAAAGAAGGCACCGGGTCGGAAACTCCTCTCAAAATTGGGCGTCTGGATGGGGCTGACCCCGTTTTGGAGAAGAGGGAGTGGGTCATTGGGGGTGGCATTAGACGTCCACTTGGAAGGCGATCGATATGTGCTTTTGGAGAACACTCATGGGGGGTCGGACAGCTAGGCGTAGCGGATCGGATCACTGTAGCCCACCGTTATGCCAGTTTTTGACGCTTTCTCGTGGGACCGTCATCCTTTCCTGGAACAGTGCGTTTCCTCGATGGCTGAGGCACGACCGAGTCGGTGTTTCGAGAAAACGGTCGAGACCTTGTTTCTTTTTGACTCAATTTTCTCCGCTTCCTCTCGACGATTTTCTTCACTGCTCGCTTGCCCCCTTCCGCCGTTACTGCGTCATAGCGAGCCTTGACGAGCAGTTTCTTCTTCTCGGCTATTTCGACATCAGTCTCACCTTAGCGGCAAAGATCGAAGGGAAAGCAAAATGAGACCCACCATCCTTCAGCCAGTACGCCTTTTTACCCTTCTGCCTCTTATCTCGTTCTTCCTTTGCGATTGTACCAAGGGTGTCTTGTTCTACTCTTTCTCGCTTATCTTTGTTGACGGAGCTCTCCCCTCGTTTGACAGCAAGTGCGAGCCGTTCTACCTCGGCCTCCCGCTCGGGGCGGAGATCTCGAGGAGAAGAGGCGAGGAGTTTGCGAGCACGCTTAAGATTTTCACGCAACATCTTGAGCTCGCCTTCGCGTATATCCGGTAAGAAATTGTAGTGGCCCCGAAATTTGGTGGCGTCAAAGTCGCCACTTAGCTGTGAAAATCTTGGATCGCGGACATCCTAGGAGAAAAACACAAAAGGCGCAATGCAGATTAGGGCAGCGCCCGACGGAGGTACTGAAAGTGTGCTTGCCATTTTTTGAACCTCCACCACAGTCCTGCGACGTGAGACTGGTCGCTTAGACGTGACCTCGGCCGGGCTGATGACGGCGAGTGAGCAAGCCTTAGGATGCACGATAACATGAAACGCACGCGTGTTTATTCTTTCGTGCAGGGGTAACAGTGGTTCTGTTAGGCCCTTTCATGCGTTTCCCACTTTCTGGTTTGCTCTCACGATCGGTCGAAGGTGATCCATCACTCTCGTCCACCGAATCTGAATCGCTGTCAAAACGATCGAGGGTCCGCTGCGCCTTTCGTAGGGCCCCGAAAGATAAAGAAGTCAGATCTAACGGAGGGATATATTAGCTTCAAGCAGAAAGAGAAACAGAGGAATTTTACCGTCTTGCACTTGGTCTTGCATGATCGTTTGGAAAGAGATGTAGATCACGTGTCACGGAACGCGGCTCTGTTTGAGCGACCTCGATGCCATCGACTACCGACGACGACGAATTTGACCAACTCCCGGACCCATTCACTGGTGTCGACTGGAATAACGTGCCTGGACTTTCCGCGCCACGGCCCTCTGCTCCTTCCCGTTCCCAGACGAGTGTATCGGATCAGTATTCATATGATGAGCTAGATTCCGCGTTTCTGGCCGAGATAGATCGGGTGGAACGAAGGTTGCTACCTCCACCTCCACAAGTTGCAGGGACCGAAGGCGCACCCTCACAGGCCTCACAGACCGCTAGCGGAGACAGGAGACCAGGGACACCGACGCACTTTGAGACAACAAGTAAACTGACGTCTCGTTTTTTTTTCAGTAAGAATGTCTTTCCATATGGGTTGAACCAATACTTCTTACACCTCAACAGCAGTTGCCGATGGTGGCCCTTTAAGCTCTCAACGTAAGGAATGATACATCCTCCTATACTACTGACATTATACGGATATATGCAGCAGGCGCTAGTGGAAGGGTCCGGAACACAATTACTCGCGCCAAAAGCGGAGAGGACGGTGATTTACCCGTCCCAGAAGCTGAAATCAGGCCACCGAAAGTTGTGCACGGACGATCTTCGCCCCCGACCAGAGAACCAACTCCCAAAAAGCATAAAGGGAAGCAAAAAGAAACCTCTAGAGAGATACTGGAGGAAGTTCTGAATAACTTAGAAGATGAAATGGTTTGTCCTATGTCAGGATCGGAACGACGTCTTCATCATAATCGCGCTCTAACCTTCACGATTCTAGATGCTGTGACATTTTGTAAGAAACAACGTGTTTGCATTCATGACACAATCGATACGAACTGTCCCACAGCGCCAATGCCCATCTGGGTAACCCTTGCGGGCATACTTTCTGCGGAGAATGCGGGTGGCGATGGATCCGGAAAAGCGTGAGGTTCCTTTGATACAGTTTTTGATCGCTCCTCACATGTGGCGCGGTAGGGGACGCCTTCCTGTGCAGTCTGTCGGGCAGACTTGTCGGTGGATATCCCAATGATACCCAATTTCTCAGTGGACAACGCAGTTGATAAACACGTTCAAGCCCTCCGGATCAGCGGAATTGAGGGATGGGAAAAGGACGGAACAAAGTTTGCTGAATGGCAAGGGAGAAAGGCGTAAGCGCGCGCGTTGATCAAGCCGTTTCCTCGCTTACTTACACGTGGTTCAATGCAGGAGATGGAAAGCAGATTTTGCCAAGAAATCAGCCAGAAGAAGTGCAGCGTTCAACATGCCACTTTTTAGGCAAGATGCATTCGAAGACGCCAGCGACGCCGATTATGTCGAGGAAGCGGAGAGCTCAGGAGCTGGGAGCAATTACGCGTCAGAAAGCGAGGGAGAACAAGAGGCGGGGGCTGTGCAACAGGAGCCAGCCAGGAGAGTAAATCACCCTCATCGTCATCATCCCAGAAGGGCGGGGGGTAATCGTAATCGGCAACACCGGGCGAACGGTGAACGTCATGATGGGAGTAGGGGCGGATCAAATCCTCGAGGACGACGGCCCAGGCGAAGAAGGAGACGAGATTAAGATTAGTTTAGCAGAATGGAAACGTGAAAGCCTCGAGTTTCGGGTCGTGTGTTGCTTCCTTGCTTGATGCATGCCTGCGCTCTACCCGCGCTCTAGAGCCCAGCCTACATATACGTTGACCGTCACTTGAGACTATCACCTCGGCTCATTCGGATTATCATGTTCTTCCCCCCGCTCGATTCTACCCACGTCGTTGATGTCCCCACCAACGCCAGAGCGGGTGGCGTCTCATTACTTTTCAGGGCACGCACTGGCTCTGCCTCTGCTCTGGAACAGCTCAAACAAGACGGTGTTAAAGTTCAGGCGTGGACCAATGCCCCCGTCGACGGTCACCACACCGAGGGAGAATGGGGAGCGTACAACTTCGAGGAGGCACTGGCTGCCGCCCCAGTAAAAGTGGGCAACTCCGTGGCACCCTTCTCCCTCCCGCCTCCGACCGAAGACAATGTTGTCGACGAACCCTTCACATTGTTCTTGACACTCAAGCTAAGAGCCCTGCCCCGCTATCAAGCACAGGCAGACTTCCTGGTCACTTACAGGTTACTGTATTCCTCGGGCGAGGTCAAATGGCTCGGATATCAAGGCCGTGATCTTCGCTGTGTGCTGAAGAGGACAGACCCCTGGCTTGCTCCTCCTGCGTCAACAAATCAATCTTCCGGAACCACATCTCGCCTATTTTCGTCCGTCTCTATGAAGGAGTCGTGGGGGTGCTGGGCTATTTGTCCACGGAGGTCCGTCCCTATCGCTACTTGATCATTTATGCACGTGAACTGACGGGCTCCCTGCATAGCGTCAATTACTATCCAAAGGGTATTACCACAGATGGCGACGCGGCATTCCTTGTATTTGTCCCGAAGCGGGGACCTTCTACATTTGCATTACACCAGCCCATCATTCTTCACGGCGCAAATCTGAGGCTTGATTCGTCCGGCGCAGTGACTTGCAGCTCATCCATCCCAACTCGCGTCTACACGGCCATCGCTTCCGAGCCCGAATTGTCGTCCGCTGTTCCCGATCTTGGCCTTCACTGGCACGGCGTCAAAGAGGGCTACGCCTTCATCACCTCGGTTGCGCCCGAGCAACCAGTCAGCGTCCACGCCGTGCCGTTGTCCATTAACACTGCTGCCGTCGAACACCCAGTAAAGGTGGATCTCGACCTCGCCTCACATGGGCTTCTGGCGGAGCATCCACGCTTCGTGGCATATAACCCCTTGACAGACGCAGTCCTGGAATCGGACAACTGGGGTTTCCATCAATTGCGCATGTCCCTCGGGTCATCTGGTGGTTCGTGCGTTGTTAGTCCAGTGTACCCTTTGCCCACCAGCAAGCTCTTACCTGTTGGTAAAGCTGCGTGGGAAATCGCATATCTGACTCCACATACTCTCGCCACCGAGCCGGGGCAAGAGGAGGAGGATTCAGACGCCGAACCAGAAGCCGAACCACACGCCGAACAAGAAGCGAAGCCAGAAACAGAGCCAGAATTAGAATGCGATTCAGAGACCGAGTTCTTGAACCACGCGATCAAGCCACTTGCTCCAAGACGGCGACTAGTCACCGCTATCTCGTACAACCCGCGGCGCACTGTCGAATTTCTCATCCCTCTACTATGGCGTACGATGGGATATCTGGTGCGCGCGCTGGTCCTACGTCTATTCACGATGATTGGCTTGCCAGCGTCGCCTTTCCTTGCACACCGGCACCCCATGCTGTCTAATGTTGCATCCATCAAGGCTGCCGAGACCCGTACCGACCCAAGCGGATCCACCAGCACCAATGCGGAGCCCACTAAAGTTAAGGAGCCAGAGTTTACCGAGAAGGGCGAGACTGTCGGATCCGATTC
>QFDV01000135.1:0-13991 GCA_003315845.1 Lactarius trivialis
TAATTTTACATCTAAACCGTACTTGTGCGCAACAATCTCCTCCACATCCGTGGATCTGAGTTCCTCTACCTGGGAATTACCACATTGAACGACGACGTCAGAGTAGCCTTTCTGACTAAGAGCTTCTAACACGGGCTGAGAGAGCGTTGTCTCGACGAGCGCATCGAATCTGGTTGAACCGACCGTGACGAGCACGCGCATACCGTACCGTAAGGTGAAAGGCGATTCGACCCGCTAAGGACAAACATCAAGACACCCTCTCTTTCGACCCTCATCAGAAAAAAAAGAAACATGGGTTACACGTTATGTGTGTTAGGTGTGCGTGTCTACTGAGCCCCTCGATCCATCGCTGACCAGCGTTCGTCTACAGGATGCGGGACCATGGGGATCGCAATAACGTCGGGCGTGCTCGCCAGCCTTGACTCGCAGGGCCCACTGCACCGCTTGATCTCGGGCCATCCCAAGTGGGAGTCCCACACGCCCGGGACCTCCACGCCTACGAACGTCAACGAGAGCGACCCGACGCTGCCCTCCCGGTTCATCGCGTGCGTTAAGCGCGAAGAAAGTGCAAAGCGCCTGCGCGAGACATTCAGATCGCTCGTTGGAGGAGAGGCGATCCGAGTCATCGTCGATCAAAATATCGCGGCGGTGGAGCAGTCTGACGTCGTCTTACTCTGGTGCGTGCGTGCGAGGGTCTGATTTTTGATTTTTGGGCTTCTTGCGACCTTGCGTGCCCTTCAGTTGCAAACCACAGGTGGCGCATCTCATTCTCAACGAGAGTGGGGTCAAAGATGCTCTCTCTGGGAAGTTGCTCATCAGCATCCTCGCCGGCGTCACCATAGCGCAGCTCTCCAACTGGGTCCTTCCCAGTACGACGGTCATCCGCGCGATGCCCAACACGCCATGTCGCGTGCGTCCCTCCCGTAGTTTTTCTTCTGCAATATATAAATGATGCTTGATAGATTCGTGAAGGCATGACGGTGGTCTCGAACCTCCCCCCTTCAGACGCGGAGGGTTTGAATAGGGAGATCATCCTGAAAATATTCTCTTCGATAGGGCGTTGTCGTTTCCTTGAGGAAAGGCACTTCGATGCCTGCACAGCCCTGTCGGGGTCTGGTCCTGCCTTTGCTTGTATATTCCTCGAGGCAATGGCAGATGGTGGTGTCATGATGGGATTGCCGCGAGCGGAAGCTCTAGAGCTAGCGGCACAGAGTACGTCCAGCTGTGGTTGTGAACAAGTTGCCCTTACCCATTTGATCGCGGCTCTACCTAGCACTACAAGGTGCTGCTCGCATGGCCTTACAGTCGGATGTGCACCCAGCTCAAATCAAGGATTCTGTCACAAGTGAGTCAAGCCAATGAACGCGTTCTCATCATGCTTATGCACGTTCCGTCAGCTCCTGGTGGTTGCACCATCGCGGGCCTACTTGCCTTGGAGGATGGGCGGGTGAGATCCACAATTGCCCGTGCCATTCAGGTGGCGACAGAGCGCGCTAGTGAACTTGGGCAACCAGCTAGGAAGTAACCGAAGAAAGTAGGGAGGGGAAGACAGATGAACATTCAAAATTGCGTCTCGAACGTATTTGACAAAAAAAACAAAAACGACTGTATTCCACATCGAGTCTCGTTGCGCGCCACACCAAAAATTAGGTGGTCACGAAGAGCAGAGGAAGCCTCTAGGGCTTTGCTTACTATTGCTCCCATAAAATGCGGACTAAGCGCGTGATTTCCAGCGCAGTCCAGAGTGTTGAGGAGCGTTGATAGGATAAGAAATGCACAAAGAGACGGACGGCAGGACCAAAAAGATATTTGATTGTGAGAAACCTTTCTATGTGGAAGATTAAGCCCGACTACGTGGAAAACGATAGACTCACCTGTAGATACATAGTATAGCGCCTCGTTTTGATGATTGTCTGTATCCCGCATGTGAACCACCTACACTGTCTGGGCTCACACCCATTCTTTCGAGAGCGAAGGAGGCAAAAAAAAAATAACGGGTATTGGCACAGCCAACAAATAATCTTGCTCGCAAGAATGGACATCTCCTTGTGGGACCCAAAAGAGATGCCAAAGTAGAGGAGCGTTCATCACAAGATAGTTATCACACCAGTGAAAAAAGGGAGTGTAAAATGACGGGATCTAAAGTACAGGTATAGATGACTGTCACGAGGTCAGGACCATGTTGGCAAAACATCATTTGACGACTTACCAGGGCAAGCTGGCGTCACTACCGATCTGTTGGAAAAAACAAGAAAAAGGGTTAGTGGGTACACGCTCGGGAAGGTTTCTTACGTACAAAATTCGTGCGTCTCGTCGTTTCTCTTGACCGTTTGCTGGTGAAAAAAAATTCACCGTCATAACTTTGAAACAAGAAAAGAGAAAGAGCTACTCACCTTCCAAGCCTCCTCAAAGTCGATGGGTAAGATGACGTACCGATTCTTGCGAACAGCTGTGAAGTTGGGTCAATGCATGTGAAAAAAGAAGGGGTTTCACAACGTGCCTTGCAAGCCAGCTGCTTGAACAACTGAAGTGATTTCGGCGGAGGACAAACGATCTGGTCGTGAAACGTCTGAGGTGCGATGGAGGGTCAGACATAAACAAGAAAAGAAAAGAGCACGTTGAGTCTCGTACAATCTTCCAGATCTACGTCTGGGCCAAGGTTCATTTTGCTTGTTACAGTCTGGAAAATTAATCGTCGTTCCCGACGGGATGGCAGAGGAAACTCGATCTTTCGGTCGAGACGTCCTGGGCGAAGCAATGCCGGGTCCAATGTGTCCTGACGATTGGTGGCCATTATGACCTGCACGTGCGTATCAGAAAACTTTTGTCGTTCTGGACCACAAGGCAGAGACTCACTTTTACGTTGCTCCCCTGATCGAAGCCATCCATCTGGTTCAACAACTCTAACAGAATCCGTTGTACCTCGCGGTCGGCACCCGTCTGTGCATCAAATCGCTTCGTCGCGATTGCGTCGATCTCGTCGATGAAAATGATGGCCGGAGCGTTTTCTCGTGCGAGGCGGAACACATCGCGCACCATGCGTGGGCCCTCGCCAAGGTATTTCTGTACGAACTCGGACCCAACGACGCGGATGAACGAAGCCGTCGTGTGATGCGCGACGGCTTTGACGAGCATGGTCTTGCCCGTACCTACGGCCGATGTCAACGAAACACGTCTGAATGCGACAAACGGAACAGGCATACCCGGAGGACCGTAGAGTAGCACCCCGCGAGGAGGGTCGATACCGATCTTCTTGTACAAGTCGAAGTGGGTGAGGGGGAGCTCGACCGCCTCCCGAATTTCCTGCTTCTGAGCGTCCATTCCTCCGACGTCCTGGTATGTTACGTCGGGCTTCTCTTCTGCCCCAAGCATTGCGATCGAACTGTCCGCTTCCGGGGGCAAGATGTCCACGAGTGCGTTGGAATGCCGATGCAGGGCAACGCTTGATGACGGCTTGAGCAGCTCACGGTCGAGCGTCGAGAGGATGCGGACGACGTAGTTCGAGCCAGTGGTTGAGCCGACGATGCCGGTGTGCTGGTCAATAGGCTCAAGGAACTGGCCAATTACGAGAGGAACCGACTGGATGCGTCGGACTTCCTCTTGTGCACGAATGAGTTCACGTTTGAGGCTAGCCTGTTCGTCCTTGATGTAGCCTTCTTGTATCTCGAGCAGTTCTAGATGGCGAGAGAGCTTCTTATACTTGATGTAGAGGTCCTCTTCCTGTAGCTCTTGGAAGAGGGCCGTTTTCTCTGTGACGGCTGAATCGAATGTGGGCTCCTGATTCGGTTGTGAAGGAGGTACGAGAGAGAAAAGGACAGTAAGGGGACATACCTCTTTCTGAATCACCATTCTTGCGTCGTCGGCCATGGTGGAGTGCGTCGTCGTCGTAACGCGTAGTGAAAGATGCGAAGCTGACGCGGCGCCTGGACGCGTCTCTGCTAGCGTGAGAAAGCTGTTGGTTCAACACCGTCATGGCCTCCGCCGTCATTCCATTAGACCAACCGTCTAACTACAAAGATTCGCAGGCGCGGGTCGACCGTCAAAAGCAGCATGATTTACTCTATAAATCAACCACTCTTTATGTTCGTCCAAGTTCCATTATTGTTATTTCACACAAACGCATATCTCCTACCCACAGATTGGCAACCTCAGCTTCTACACGACAGAGGAGCAGATTCACGACATGTTCTCAAAATGCGCCAACCCCGAAGATGGTGGTGGTGTAAAACGCATCATCATGGGTCTCGACCGTCACACCCGGTATGCTTACTCTCAATAACCGCTGCTCAGTGACTTACTTCGGGTAGGACCCCTTGTGGTTTTTGCTTTGTAGAGTACTATACTCACGCAGAGGCACTTGCAAGTATGCGATATATATCAGGCACCAAACTCGACGAGCGTATCATCCGTTGCGACTTGGACCTCGGATACAAGGAAGGCAGGCAGTTCGGCCGTGGGAAGAGCGGCGGCCAGGTAAGCCCTTTCTACTCACAGGCGTTTGACGCACGATATATAATGTTTAGGTTCGAGACGAGCATCGACAAGATTATGACCCCGGCAGAGGCGGGTGGGGTGCACAGGCTCAGAGATTGGAGATCGAAAGAAGGCGCGAGGTCGAAGAACGTTATGCGGATGTGGAGCACGGGAGTCTCGCGGCGGTTGGCGGTGAAGAGTGGAAACAAATACATGCGGTTCCCGCGGAACCGTCTCTCAAGCGTGGTCGGTCGCCCGACGTCGAGGATGAGGGTTCTCGACATCGTGCCAGGGTGGACGAAGACACCGGGCGGATGTAGCTTACCATTTATTCCACTTTGTTTCTGTATTCTATTTTCTTGTCGTACTGCATCCAATCTCTGCATTGCAAACATCTAAGTGGTGTATATTGTAGGGGAGTGGAGGGTCTAGGTCACTATCAATGGATGAGTTGGGCTCGAATGGTATACTTGTCCTCCCAGGTGTCGGGTTCATAGTTCGTCATATGGACATTCCGTACAAGCCTGAACGCTTCTGATGTGGAGGAGAGACGGACGAGTACTCGAGAGGTTATCGCAGTCTTCGCATTCCTGTATGATAGGTGTTAGTCGAACAAGTTAAGACATCCAGTAGGAACTCACGCTTCCAATTTGACCACCTCTGCTTGGCCACCCATAAGTTTGTAATTCTTCAAAAACCTTCGCAAGATTTCTGCGGACATCCTCCCAGGCAAGCCAGAGAGCAGCACGCTCCTCCCGCCGTCGGTAATCCCGCCTTGAACTCCATTGCCAGTAACGACGGACCGCTGAGAAGCCTCTTCGCGTCCTTTTAGCCCGCGCGAGCGCATTCTGGTTTCAACAGGGGGCGGAGCGGTCCGGGGTGTCAATGGATGCCCGAAAAGCCTCAGCTGCTTGAGGGCCATCAGGACCTTTGAGATGACAGACGGCTGGGAGAGCGTGAGGAAAGCGCGACCCGTGGGCTCGAATCGCTGATACTCGAGCGCGACTGCCGAGATGTTAAAGGGGCTAGAGGCACGGCAGACACATCGTAATCACCTTTCGCTATGTTGTGTACTTTATTCCTTCCCAGTAAACGGGTTATATCCGCCGGAGTGGCCGTGCGGGGGAGACCAGAGAGTCGGACATGAAGATCCGAGTGGCCTTGGGCAATGATCACTGAGCAGAAAGAAAAAGAAATATTATGCAAACACAGACTCACCTTTTGTCAAAGTAAAAGACTTTGTTTTACCTAGGACGGAGCTCCGGACTGCACCTACGCCAACAGCAGACATGATATTCAGGACGGGAAGACGGGTCTCTCCACGTGATCTCACGCGTCGCACCTCTTCACACACACACACACTTCACACTTCACACCTAGGCTCGTGACCATATACAGACGGCCACCGGTCTACTTCACACCCACCGCAAACATGTCTTCGCGGCACGACCATAGGCGGCGTGACAGGAGCTGGGAACGAGACGACAAGGACAGGGACAGAGACAGAGATAGAGACAGAGATCGTTATTCGCGACGCAGGAGCAGCCGGTCACGCAGTCCATCAAGAAGGGGCGGCACAGACTCAAAGCGACCAGGTATGTAGTATCAACACTCGTCCATGTCCAACCGCACAACGTTTATTACAGATAGACGGGACTACGGACGAGACAGGGATGAGGATAGGCGAGACAGGGACCCGCGTGGCTCTCGTCGCGATGACCGAGACCGACGGGATCCAAGTCGGAGAGATGGAGAGAAAAGAGAACGCGATCGACACGACAGGGACAAAGACGGTGAAAGGGCCAGAGACGGTGAGCGTGAACCACCGAGGGAAGGCGAACGGAACACTCGGACGGATTCCGAACCCCGAGAGACGGGAAAGCCGATACAATTACAAGGTCTACTCTCCTCGCAGTCCCATGTCTGGCTGATTTCTGATGCTAAAACGCTATTTCTCGTAGGGCAATCGTCGGCCCCCGCTTCTCACAAGGTAACTCCCGCGCAGAGTGACGAGGAGGGTGAGGCCGAGGAGGGCGAAGCAATGGATATCCTGAACGGTGAGGACGAGGCTATGTCGGCCATGATGGGAATGACAGGCTTCGGGTCCACCAAAGTAATATTTCTTAATTTGTCCAGTGTGTTTTCCCTCACAGCTAACCTCCTTACACTTTCCAGGGTCAGCACGTTCAGGGAAACCAAGATGGCGGGGCCCACGTCAAGAAGTCACGAACTTGGAGACAATACATGAACAGGTATGTCCAAGCCCGCCACCGCTACTCTACCTGACATAATTTATCCTGCATTCAGACGTGGAGGATTCAATAGACCCCTTGATAAGATCAAATAGTTCACACTTCCGCTCCGTTTCATTTGTTCGGATACTGAAGGAGAGGTTCGAGCCACAACCCATGGCGCAAGTTCTGCTTCTCGCTGGGCTTCGATTTGATGATAGTATGTATGCCTTGGTACACATTGAGCCAGGGTTCTCTCATATCCTTCCTGGTAGCAATCAAGTAATAACTGACATTGCCTACACTGTCTCACGGAGACATGGGAATGTAATAAAGTCTAAATGATCACAACAACAACAGCACCATACTCGTAGATAATAGTACACACCACTGAGACGGCGATGGTGCAAAGTAACAAAACATCGCAGAAGTACAAAAGTCGTGCATATGGCGGAGGTCCACGGAGCATTGAGCCGGTGCGGGGCAAAATGCATCGTCGCCCAACTCCGCTCCTAGAACCCATGCAGCTTGATTGAGGCACGCGGTATACCGTTTTCAACGAGGAAGGTTGATATCTTCGCTCGCTGATCGCCCTGGAGCTGAATCACTTGTCCCATCTCTTCGTCTTCCACTAGGGTGCCGTTGCAGGCAAATTCCTGATAGTCAACAGAAGTCAGCGACAACAATAGATCCAATGGTCAGATAGTATGCACCTTCTTGAAGGCCTTTAGGATCTTCTTAGAGTCATACTCTGTAGTCGGGGATGAGCATCGCCACATGGAACGCCACAGGGGGTGAACAGAAATGTTTCACTAACCCTTAGGAAGACCTTGCAACGTTGTCAAAGTCTTGCGCCCATTTCGCTGTTGAATGCGGATGTGGATGTAACTCTGCTTCCCGGACTCATCGGCTGCGAGCGGGTCGGCGGCGTCGGCGAAGGGATCTAAGGACGAGTGAGTAGATTTTAAAAAAGGATAAAAGGAAGGATACGAACCGAAAGTGTTGAGGTTCTGCACGCTCATGCGATGAGAGAAAATAAGTCGAGTAAAAGTTGATGATGGTGGTTAAGGAAGGAAACAAGAAAAGGGCTTCTCTTCCAGATTTATGCGCCGCCTGACTCGGGTAAAAGGATTATGTCATCCGTGGATTATCAGTGACCAGGCCCACAGAAGAGAGACTGGCCGGATCCATGGAGAAGATTAAGAGAAAACCTCCAACATTTCGTCATCTTCCACAAGAGCGTGGTATGTTCGAATCGATGGTTCTGGCCCGTACTAAATCTTTATGTCAAGCGAAGAAATTGAAAAAGGAATGGGTTATCAAACAGAAGATCAAATCAAAGTGGAAATCACAAAAGCGCAGGGAACGTATTCTTTCCCAACCCGAGACTTCAACCCAAACCCTCCAACCATCGAGTCTTCGCGAAGAGCGGAGCGTATCCACGGACGATGCCGAAATTGACGAGAACGACGATGAAGTACGACAAAGCTCCGACGATGAGCCAGTGCCATCAGCGCCTGTACAGCAAAGCAAGCAGAGGCAATGCGAGCAAAAGACAGATGCTCCTACTACGTCATTAAGGGAACTCCAGAAGCAGGCATATTCGCCTGCATCATTACATCACTACAAGTCTCGTCCCCTACACCACCAAAAGAGCCGCACTGCCGACGTCCGAAGAGGGGAATCGAGTATAGGCGCTCCTAAGCGTGGTCGGGGAGGTGGTCAGCCCAATATGCATTTGCGTATGACCGCCATGTTAGAGAAGATTAAACGCGATTGTTCATGATGGTCGCTCTAATTGGTGCCCGACTATGACGAAGACCCAATCATATAGGTTATCCTAGCTTTTGTTCTCTTTGTCGCCGTCTCGCTCGTCTATCATAGGATCTGTCAAATTATCATCTTCCCTCTGCCTCTTTGTGTCCCGTTCCTCTTCTGCATGGTCAGATGCCCGAATAAATCGCTCTTCGAGGCTGATGGCACCCGAGCTACCTCCGATGCTCGTTACAGAGGTCAATGCCGTCGGTCGGTCGCTGAGATGTCCAGGGTTCGGATCATCAAGCTCGTCCACGAGTCCCAATTCTCTAGGTTCTATACTCAACGGATCTGAGTCTAGATGAGCGCCTCCGCTGTGATCGGTCCCGTTGAGGTTCAAGGGTGACGGCGGTGGACTGCGTGAGCGAGAACGCCTAGCGTCATCGTGTAGGAACGAGATGGGTGAGAAAAGCGGTGTGCTTGGGACTGAAGTAGGCAAAAGGCCAGCTCGGGTGACCGCGATGCCCATGGTGTCTTTCGGTTGCGATGGTAGAGGAGGAAAGGAGTTCCACGTAGATGTCACATACAGCGACCTCTCCAAAGCGCGACAATATTTCCCGAGTGCTGTGTAATTCTCTCTGGGTCGTGCGCATAGATCGGCAAGACGCTGGATTGTGAACGGCGCGCTGTGGATATGTGGTTCAAGCGTCGTCACCCAGGTAAGAATGGGGACTTACGAGTCAAAACCATCTAGCTGTGAGTAGAGTGTCTCCTTTGCTGCTGCAGCTTCCTCCGCCGTATATTCAGCTTTTGGTGCTTCGTTTGGATTAGATTCGTCGCGCTCACGCGACGTGAATGGAGGCAATTTTAAGCCCCCGTTCGTCGATGGGCGTGGTGAAAATGGTGGGACGTAAATGGATGATGTCTTGTGAGAATCAGCAAGAAATGCGGCGATGTTCTAACAGGATGCGGTGAGATGACAATGTGCTCTTCAGGGGAGTCGGGAGAGTACCTCGTTGATTTTATATTTGATGATGTCACGTAACTTGGGCCAGTCTATACTGCGTAAAAAAAATCAGTGGGTTAGTGGCACAGCGATTGTAGGGAGAGAGAAAAGGCTGAACTCTAGTACATCAGTCGAGGAGATGCGCTCGAGCGTCGAGTCGTACCCTTAAGCGTTCAATAGGATGTATTATCAGGTGCACGGCTTCAGCATCTCACCTTGAGACCACTGAAAGTCCGAAGCCAAAGACATGCTCGCCGTCGGTAGAGTCCAGAGCCACAGTTTGTGTGGGAACGCGAGCTTGTTCGGGCCCCGATCGGCCACACCAATGGCACCATACTCTTCTGAGCATGCTCCCGAACGAGCCGAGGGGATATAAATCCCGCTGGACCCAAGGTACCGTTCTCAAGTACAAGATGCCCTCCTTCTTCAGAAATACGAGTTCTCCTCATGGCCATAGAATGAAATTATTTATCTCTTATGCACCCGACTGGTGGGTCACTCCATGTAACCCGCGGAGGAACCGCTGACCTTTACTAGGATTCTCACAATATCATTGGTGTGCGTACCTCCATTCAGCCTAATACCCCTACCCTGTTGTAGTTCGTAGCTTACATGTCATCATCAGTGCAGCATTCCTTCTCCTTGACGAAGTAGATGGTTTCAAGCGCGAATTCTCTGTATCGGACACCTCGTGTGTACCACTCCTTCATCACATTTGGACTATACTGATTTGAGACCAGTTTGCATCATTCGTGAGTGCTTGAGCTGTTGACAGTGCAAGATGGGCCTATTCACCATCTCGCAGATATGCTGTACATGAAAGGGTACCCGTGCGTGCCATTCAACTTCTATTCCGTCCCTACCTATTCTATATATTGTTTCTATAGCCCGTCGCCCTCTTTATCATTGCATTCGTAGCCCCGTTGGTATTGCAGTGGATGATCAACTTCCTCACGACACGCACGCTATGGGATGCGCACAACAGCGCTCTTGGTCGTACGACGCGTTCATTGTCTGCAATCCTGCTGTATCCTCACCGTCACCCAGTGATCTTGTCCCTCTCTCTTGCTGGTAGTTTCACGCAAGTTGTCAAAATGACGGTTGGCCGTCCACGTCCAGGTGAAGCTACGGGTCGTTGGTTGTTGCACACGTTCTTGACTAATCGACTCGTCTCGTGTTAGATGTTCTGGATCGCTGCCAGCCAGACCCCGGCACGGTCGATCCACCTTTTGGATTCTCCTCTGTGGCTATATGCCACCAATCTGATAGGCACATCTTGAACGACGGTTTCATGAGCTTCCCAAGTGGGCATTCAAGCTGTACGATATTCATTGAACCCCGCGAACATAATAGACGTGCTGATGTCTTCTTCAGTATCCTTTGCTGGGTTAGGCTTCCTATCCCTATATATTGCTGGGAAGTTGCATTTATTCGACTCGCGCGGACATGCGGTTTGTCATTGATAAAAATCAATTTTGAGCTTGGCTGATCTAGGCCCCCAGCCCAAAGCTTGGCTTTTCGTCTTCCCTCTCTTCGGGGCTTTGCTCGTCGCTATCAGCCGTACAATGGACTACCGACGTTGGTGCCGTTTCTTTGTTAGGCCTTGCGCTCGCTGAACTCACTCTATCCACAGACCATTGGGAGGACGTCCTTGCTGGTTCATGGCTCGGTATGATTACCGCCTACTTCTCATACAGACTCTATTATCCTTCCCTCTTCTCCGAACGCTCACATCTCCCGCACGCTCCAAGGATACACCGCCCAGACGTTTCACTTCCTACCTATGATCACCCTGAGGATGATTCGTCATACTATCCTAGGCGGCCAGGAAGCGAAGCAGAGGTGGAACTCCTTCATGGAACGGTGAACCCTCCGCTGCTGGACCAGGTCTGGGAGCAGGGCCCCAGTGTGGAAAGTGGCCGTTCTCGATAGTTGAGAGTCATCTTTCCCGAGTACCGTCGATACATTATGTGACCTCCGAATAAACCTTCTTTTACTGTACGGTGCACATTGGTATAGTTACCGTATTAGGTATTCCTGGGAAAGTTACGCGCCAGGCGCGTCGACTCATCTCTCATGTTAGCCTCGTACGTCCTCCGGCGGTCGCATCGCGCTCTCTGTGTGCGCTCATATGCATCGAAGGCTACGCCCAGTGCACCAATAGTTGTGCCAGAGCAGGTGACTCCTTCGACAGGAGGTGAGTGTTAACTCACGTTTGACAACGTATCAGCTCGAAACCCTGCGTGACGCAGCAGCCGCGCGGTCTTCGTGTCCACCGAACACCATCCTCGTCGGTTTGAACTATCTCAAGGACCAGCCACCCGTGCTCGCCCTCGCCGACGAAGAGTATCCGCCATGGTTGTGGAAGTTGCTTGACAAGGCAGAGTTGCCAGACGACGGGCCTGGTGGAGAAGCGGAAAAACGCCGTCTGAGGAAGGAGAACAGACAGCGCATACGAGACCAAAATTTCATGAAGACTCAGTAATGCCGTCTCGTCGAGGCCATCCCTCCCTCTCTCTTCATAGTTTCATAGGTGAGTTGTCGCTGCGTTCCCTCCGCGACTCGCCTGACTTTGGAACTTGTTCCTTTACAGTTTAGCACAAGTATGACAACATTCATCAAACCACCTTCGGCTAATTTTTTCGTCGTTCTTGATTTCATACATTGCGAGTTCCCATCGTGCATCGAAGTCTAAACTTTCATTGGTCCCCTTCTCCCCGTCGCCTTATCACGGCCAATCATTACAGAAGTCCTCGGCCACAGCAACATCGTTCCCCGTAAGGTGGCCCCACCGAGTTTCCTTCGGCAAGATGGTGACATGCGGGATCCCTATAGTATATCCGGCTCGGAGCCTAAACGCTCGAATACATATCAGGCAAACTTCCAATGAGTTGTGTTCAATGGTATAGGTACAGAGAAAGTATCCATCCTCGAGACGGTATGTACATGTTTCCACTAGATCAACCGGATTTGCGGCCAAAGGAAGACGTCGCAATAGCCACGATGCAGAAATTCACCAGGCACGGACGACAAGGGTACATCCGCTCAATTTATCAAGTCAAACTTCAGCTTCTCTTCGGCTTGCTTCACCGTCGTTCCACGATACATGCGGCGTATTGTGACAATGACAGCCTGTGAGAGAAGACGTCAAAGGTGGTTCAGAAGGAGGGAAAGCCATGCACTCGTACAGAAAGTCGACTGGCGGCGGTCTTAAGCTTCTTTCGCCTCAGGATGGACTCTGCTACTACAGTGGATGTTTCCGACTTGGTTTCAGCTTTTCTGGTGTCTTCTATGACTATTGTGGACTTAACGACCCGTGCATCGTTAACGGCACAAACGTTACGACAATATCCAAAAGCGCACTTACCACCATAGGTTCTATAGAGCCTCGGGGAGGAGTGGAGAAACGATAGTCGACGGTGGTCTGAGTGTAGTGTGTTAATCGGGAAGAAAGCTGGGTAAAACGAGGGTGTACCATATGTCGCTCTTGGTGGAAAGATGGATGGCTACGGGGATATGGATGGAAGCGATTTTGGTGCGAAGCACGATATGCAGGAAGCCGCGTATTGTCATAAACGGCAAACTGTGGCGAAGACATAACCAGGGTGAAGGAAGGATATGGCGGCCGAGGCAATGGCATGCAAGCGAATGTCGAAATAGGTCGCGGGGTGTAGATTAGATAAATAAAAAGAGCGTGGGTGGTGAAAGGAAAGGAGGGATTGCCGAAGGGAAGAAACGGCGAGGGTCAGGAGCTCTTATAACAAGGGAGGGGTGGTTTGGTAAGAAGAATCCCGCCCACCGCGCCTCTGACATGATAGTTGCAAAGACCCCGCGGGTTTCCTTTGAGGCTACCTGAGCGCTCAGACACGACAAGGCAAGGATCAGCATTCGGTTTCGGTTTAGCCCTCGACTTGCCCAAGGAATTGCCGAGATCATCAACGAGGCAATCTGCTCCGAACGAACAGTACTGCGGACAGGATGCCCTAGAATGGCAAAGCCCAGTTGGGAGTCCTCGAACAACGGGCCATCGACCAATCAATTGAACCTGCACGAACATACACGACGCAGGGTGCCAGACTAGGGATTGTGGAGACCAGACACACTCTTACAAATTTGGCATTCGCTCCAAGCAACACGGAAATAGTGTGCCATTCCTAGAGGGCCCCAGTTCAAACACGGAAGCAAGGGTTCTCGAGCTGGCTGTCGTGCCGTCTCAGTGACACTCTTCTGGACTCAGACGACTTCTCAGCATAGATTCGGTCCAATACATTCATTCTAGATCGGATTCACCTTTCGGCAACAGTCGCCTTGGGCCGCAGCGGCAGTTGATATACTCAGGCCCCTGCGCATTCAAGCCGGAACATCACGACAAATATGTAACACTGTGACTCACTGTTACGTTATTACCTCAAGAGGCAAATGGCAACTACTTCCACAATCAACCATCATGATCTCGTAAATGTGTGCCCTAAACACATTTTATCCCAGTGTGATTTCCAGACATTGAAGAACCGGTTCAAGTAGCC
>QFDV01000135.1:26537-45995 GCA_003315845.1 Lactarius trivialis
TAGAAGCCGCACATGAACGGCATGAACCAAGCGCTACAGGGGCCGTCGGTATGCAGAACGAGAACGCTGCCTGAAGTTCAATGAATTTCCCTAGGAAAAATTTCCTATTTCCAAGAAAGGGCGCAAATACTGTAGTTGACCACAAAAAAGACTGATCCGCACCCATGAAGGTCCGACTGTTTGAGATGTTTACCGAGGACGGGTTGTGAATGGAAGGAGGAATGGTACTCGTTGTGTGCGATGTGATAGATGAGCGGCGAATGCATGAATGTCGAGCGCTGGTCAATACAGAATTGGTGAGACCGTTATTCAATGGGCGGGGACCTACAGGGGCTGCGGCAACACGCCTGCGTAGATCTTGTCGATCGACAACCAGGTTACTGTATCGTCATTCCCGTTCCGCCGTTAATCTCATCTAATCGTTAGCGAGTGGTTGCCCTTCGGACACTGATTAAAACGGCAATATACACACGGATAGGAGCAGTTTCGCGTGAGCATGCATAATGTTTAGGGCCGTTCCCCTGATCCACAAACTAACCCCTCCCTCGTTGGAGGTAGAAACTATGCCTGGCGCAGGCTCCAAATGATCTTTGTTAGTAAACCCAGTACTGTAGCGACATCGGTGAATAGAGAAGCCTGAGGAAGATTGGCTCCGAGGCTCTTCGAGTGATCCACGTAAGAGAGCGATCACCCTCAGAACGAACGACTCGGATAGGGCACGACAGTTAGGGGCGAGTAGAAGACAAAGCACGCCTGAGAGGAACAAAGACTTTTGCATATATCGCGGACAGTTCTGACGGTTCTGAGCACACTGGCATAGTGAGAACTAGTGAGTACTCGAAGTGTGACGATGTGCCAGTAGTCACGGTAATGTCATGTGCATAGGCGCCCGGATGTGCCCATTCCCATCGGCGGGTCCTGGCGATTTATAGGTCAAAGTGGGAGATCCAATGCCTGGTGCTAGGCACGAGGTATCCTAGCGTAATGATTCAGAAGGTACGAAAACAAGCCAGCACGAGGCCAGCCACCACCATATCGCCCAGCGATAGTATGATACCGGATAAAGTCAAATTCTGTCAGGTGACTGCCAACTAGTGCGCCACCGGGTCACCCCATCGCGTCTCACATCGAGCTGAAGCTAAACACGAGTACTAGATGTCACTAGTCACTCCCAGTAGTAGTAGGATTGGTGCACCGGTCATTTCTGCTTTTGGGCAATGGCCCTGGGCGCAAAGCTTATGCTTACGTCGACGGCGCTAGCCTCCGATTGGGTTCTAGGCGCCTTGGATCGAGCAGCGCGCGCTACGCACCGAGAACATCTGCCCGATGACCCTGGATGATGAGCGTCAGCTTGAGGTCTCGGAACCTGTCTTCCGTGGCATGAGCTTGGGCACTCGGTCACCGCTCCTTTTTGGAGCCGGAAAGACGCTTATCGTCTTCTTGTGGTCTTCTCGATGGCGCTAATGAACGGCTTTTGCCTCAATCAACAGAAGCTTTGGGTTTAGCTTCCAGGAGAAAGATACTGATGGAACAGCGGTCATTGTACGGCCCTCCCCAATGCTGAGGCTATTTCCATCCATGACGAGGTGAGGTCCGACGACACGTGTCGTGCCGTGGAGTTGGTGATTGGTTCTTGTGCACTTATTGGTTGGTAATCGACGAGTTGACGCTCGAGGTGACTTTCCTGAACCAGCGCGGTGCTGATACCGGTGTATTCACCTCCTTAGACACCTGGGACCAAGACCCGAAGCTCAAAAGACCCGGAATGAAGGAAGGTGGGTGCCAAGCGCCGGGGAAAGGTGACTAGGTGCAGGCGGCGCCGAGTATATTCAGCCCAACAGACCCGCCACACGCCGCAAGTAGCTGACGAGGAGGCAATTAACCTTGATCTGGCCAGACTACTGCACGCCGCCTTCACGGAATGTGCGCAACCACGTTCAGGCGTGCAGGACGAGCCATCTGCGCGTTGCTTGGAACTTAAGGTAAGGATCTCGATGGGAACAAGGATCCAGATAAAGAAGATACACATGTGAGATGCCAGTGCCACCGACCACTTCGATGACGGCAACGCAGATGGAGTGCTCGATATGGCTTATCGTCCCCGCTACCTCGGGCCGAAAACTCGTCGCCGTCGTCCCTCCGAGCTCCGATGTTGGCGGATGGCTCTCATCTGATAACCGGTATACGGTATTCACAAGTGCCTGTCGAATGGCGCAGGCAAGTACTATTTGGAGATTTGGAGTCTCTTTTGACTCTGTGTACTATCAGTATTCATCAGCTGACAAGGTGGCGCAGCAGCACGTATTGGGATGGACCCGGTCGGGGGGATTTGAAGGCCGAAGCTGCGCCGCATGCTCATTCTGTAAGTTGCGCCAAAACTACCCTTTTCCTTGGAGCCAAGCTTCAGCTTCAAATGGTCATGGATCAGCATGCTGAGAGTACCCGGGCACAGGTCACAGGTCGCGAGCACGCAAGCTTGTGGCAAGTAAGTACAGCCCATCGAAAATACGTCAGATCGCAGTACTTGTTGACACCTATTTGCATGGTTGGCGGACTGTTATGGTCACAGCTTCATAGTCTGTCACCTGGCGTTGCTGCCTCCTGTTATTTGGGATGTTTCTCCTGCCCTGCTCAAGCAGTTCTGATGAGCGGAGTGATCGATGCCCATATTACACTGGCAGTCCTCTTGTAGTCTGATGCTACAAGGCAAGTTGAGTAAAGCTATAGTTGGGGCCTGTTTCGAGTAACGGGCACCTCCCAAGGAATCGTCCGCAATGCAATGTTCCGTGAGTATCCAACTCAATCATAGGCGATAGTTGGCGAACAGAGTCCATAATGGCTCCGAAGCAAGTAATCATGCAATGGAATGCCTGTACAATTAAGTATAAATCACGGGTCTCGTAAAACTTCCCTGGTCGGTTTAACATCAGCGTCCTTTTCGTCCCCTGAGCCATCATCCCCATCGCTTGGCGAGCTATGGCTGGAACCACTGGCGAATGTCCAGCTGCCTGCCGTTGGCGTTGTCTCGCCGTCTCCCGCGCTTTGGAAATCGCCAAAATCTCCAAACGAATCAAACGAGACCTCTTGGATATCGTCTGAGAAGCTCGCAGAGAGATTGAATGGGTCGCTTCGCGAGGCAGCTGCCGAGTCTGAGAATGGGCCAAAGCTGTCGTCCTTCAAGAGCGTACGTGATTGGGCTTCTGGCAGGGAAGTTACTTCACTTACATCGTCTTCTTCAGCAGAGAAGGGATCATTAAATGGACTGTCTGCTGGAGGGGGTGGAAAGGCGCTCTGATGAAAGGCGTCAGCAATTGCTTGCTGTTCAAACGTTCTTGAAAACGCACTTCTATTGCTGCTTCGCTTAGAGGACGGCGTTCCCGAGCAGGCGATGATCCTCCGCTGGGTCGTAGGTGCTCTAATTGCAAATCAAAGCGCGACTGCGCGAGCCACCCCCCATCTTCATCATCAGAGGCATCAGACGAGGACGAGCCTCCGAATTCGTCGCGCCGCAGCATTTCATGCGCTAGATACTGAGCAAACTGTGATGGTCAGAGCTTGAGAGCGACTAGTGGAATCGAAGAACAAACTGTGGGATGTGTTGCCGTGTTGAAATCGTCGTCGTCATCGTCGTCATCGTCAGCAGCGGGGGCGACACCAAAGTCAGCGGTGTTTGTTAAGGCAGGCCTCGAACCCGTTACACGACGAAACTCGCCCTTGGTCTCTTGTTGGTCGTGCTTAACAGCAGGTGGGGGCACAGATGTACTGGAGTCTTCCTCATCGACCTTCCATTGGCCCGCGGGCCGCGATGCGTTTGGAGTTATGGTAGGCTTGCCTCCACCAAGAAGACTAGTATCTCTTTTCTTTGTCTCTTTATACCGACCGCGCACGTACTCATCCCAAGCTGGCTGTGGTGCATACTCTTCGATGACCTGCCTCAGATCTGGTGGGAAATGTTCGAGTGTAGTTATCACGTCTTCCGAGATGAGAGTCAGGTGCCCCATGTACCCCAGTCGGACGCCCTTAGGCTTGGTGCTGTGAGAATTCCAGTGAGTGTGCCCCTATCAACTATACAAGACCGCACCTTTCGGAATCATTGAGTTTCTGCCCCTCCACTATCCGCTCCATGAGCCTCGCATCTCGAAAGAGTGCAACAGCGAGTAAACGATTGGCTCCTCCGTCTATGCGGCCAGTGAGGACTTGATGGATTAGATCATACACAACGCTGTGAAGGAAGTTGTTCCAAGGAAATTCGAAGAACAGGTCCTACTGACTTGCTATAACCTAAGCACATACCACAGAAAGTTTACTCACTAGTATGGTCGTCAATACGTTATCTTCTAATATCTTGTGCTTCAGTCGCTCCCCGACTGGAACGGAAGCTCCGGATCGCGATACGTCAGTCAAGTTGAACCTCTTTGAGCTGCGTCTCGACCCGGCTGCCGAACGACGACCGATGGTGGAACCTTCAGAGCCAAGGCTTTGATTTGAGCCTTTTCGCCGTGGTGATGCATCCCCGCCTGGAGACACCACGTCCGGAGGTGTGGTCGCCCCTGGGGAAGGTAGGGTGTCGGCAGGAGAGCGGGTGTGCAAGGGGGGGAAGCTCGACCGTGACTTCGAGCTGCCATCGGAGGACTTCAGTTCTCCAGAACCAGTGACATCTTCCATAGGATCATCTTCGAAACTGCCGGGGCCTTCGTCGTCACTCATATCTTCATCGGAGTCCAAAAGGGACGAAGAGTCTTGTGGGGCGCCGTGGACGGGGAACTCTAAAGCGGGTTCAATTTCGTCCGACCCTTCATCCATTGCCTCACGTTTGTCTTGATCGCCAGAACCCATGGAGATGACCTGTGCTAGTTCTTCGAGAGCAGAAAGTCCCCCCTGTAAACGGCCCTCGGAGTCGTAAAGGTAATCATAATCCGCAGGGCGATTGAGAAGCGACATATTCGAGCAATGGAGAAGTTCTGCGTAGAGTTCGCAAATCCTATAGCGTTCGAATGTTAGAGGGGCTATACTTCCAACAGTCGTCGACACGGGCCCATCCTATTTATGAAGTTAGATGGAAAAGAACAGACAAAAGATATAGGAAGGACTTAAAGATGACCGCGGTTTCAGCAAATATGGTTTGAGCTCGTGCAAACGGTCGCAAAATATTTCTAGCAAGGGACCTAGGTGGACGACGCCTATACGGTCTACCATTTCTTTCATGGCACCTTCGAGCGCTAACCTGCCTTCCTCAGGATCACGAGTGGAAAGTTGCTGCTGTACGTGGATGAGTCGGTTTCGTAAAGTGTGGAAGAGATATGGTTCAAAGTAGTCCGAGTTGTTCTGTCGAATGAGCTCGATGACCATGCATATTGAGTTAACAACGGAGGACGCAGCAGAGTCGTAGGTCGGTAGTGTTGGCGTAGTCGGGCGACAGAGACCGTCATCCTGGGAGGTGTCGTCACTGGGCGGAGCCGGAGTTGTGTCATTGAAATCACAAAGAATGAAGTCGATGAGAATTTGCATGTTTTCCCGACTAGCCAGTTCCCTAGCAAAGCGATTGGAGGCCAGACCAGTTTGGAGACCCTCCGAAAGTCCAACCGCAGGAGAAGGTGCTGACATCGAGATGATTCCTTTAATGAGCTCAGCCACCACTACATGCATATCCGGGGAATGAGCCGGAGAAAGGCGCCTGACGAGTCTCGTCATGAGACGTTCTTCGGAAAGCCACTGCAAGCGGCATGTGAGCGGAATTTGACGGGAGAGGGCGCTCAATCGAATGAAGGCATACTTCAAGTACGCCAGCGCCAGCAGGCTGCTCATCTAGTTGTATGATTCGTACAAGGAGATCGGAAAAAGAGGGCATTTCGATGTGTTGGAGGATTCGTTCGATGATGTCTCGCTGTGCTCTGATGAATTGGAGCATCTGCAGCGGGTCTTCGAATTGGCAACACGACGGTGCAGGAAAGCGGTAGTCACCTCGGCGGGTTTTTTGCTCAGAAATACGGCGTTAATTTTAGCAAATTGAGCAGCCATCGTCATTCTTGTCTTCATGTCTTCGGGTGTACGATCCAGCACAGTCTCCCAAAAGGGGACCAACAGCTGGTCCGTGTTACTCAAACAGGTCTCGACGATCGACCAGATTTCACTGCAGAGTACTTCGGTTGCGACGTAAGGATACCTTTGACAAAACCAGACTAAGTGTGAGCTAGCAAAGGGCATAGGCTTGGCACGCACTTGAATCTACCCCGATCCTCTCCCTCTATCTGTCCAGTGACATAACCCAACAGTCGTTGTAGTACGTCTAACCTTTGGAAATAATCGATAAGGCGCGTGTTCTGGGCCTTGCATTCTTGCAGGAGATCATCCTCATCGAGTATTGCTTCTAAAGAGACGTCATCCTTGTCGAGGAGGCTGTCTATTGACGACCCGTTGTGGAAACCAAACCTAGGTGGAAGAGGTTTCAGGAGACTTCGACACCCCTCGAGTCGAACTACGCAGTTACCTCCAAAACATAGTTTAACGGTAAATAGATGCTAGGACGGTAGTTGAAGGGCCGCCGGGCGGAGTGGGGGTAGTTGAACGACAAATGGAGTTACTGAGCACACAGACGCGTCGCTCGTACCAATTCAGGCGGCCAAAAGCGCCCGCAATATACAACGAGGAGGCCGTAGAAGTAGACTTAGAAATGGGTCATCTCAGCTCCGTTGCCTCCATGCGAGGAAGACTCAATTAGTGGGTACGCTACAACGCGCACAACTGTACATATACGGACTATACGGACTACCCAACGCCCTTCAAAACTGAAATGGAGTAGGAAAGTCAGCCCAACATATTCTGTGAATTCTTATCTCCTTACCCGTATCTGATATGATCCGCTGGCCTTGGTTAGATATCGCACCCATTTGATACTGTGGTAATTGTTTTTCTCGAATACTTTCAAAAAGCGTACGATCAACCCAGAAGCAGTAAACATAAGAACTTGGAAGTCGACGTCTATGGGAGGTCGTGCCCACAATTGTCGAGTCGTTGTACTGGTCAGTTGTGCAGTCGCATTGAACGTAAGCTCTTGTCCGCCCTGAACTCGTGGAATCCTGAAAAGGCATCAATAGAAGGAAAAATGCGAATCCCGTGATGCTCACTTCCACACGACCACGTTTTCTTCAGGAACATACTTCGCCTTCCCTGTCTGAACTTTGCAGTCCACGCTGGTCGTATTCAAAGGCGTCGGTATGCGGAGCACCACGTTTGTCGCGGAGAGCTTGTTCCCAAAATTTGTCTTTACAACAATGAGATAGGTGACCTGGGAAGTCCCTATTTCGTTGACAGTGGGGATGACCCGTAAAGGTAGCTTAACATTCGAGGTGGATCGATAGCTAGAGGAGGCGTCAGCAAAGAGGTATCAACACCATATCCTACTCACGTCATTAACTCAAACTCTCCGTCTGGGGGAATGAAACTAATTGTGCGAGTGGAATCAAATTCGTTGAGTCGTACACACTGATGGAATCGACAGTCGTCGAGTTCCACAGCATCGGTTGCACCGCGCTCACTCTTGTCAATCACCAGCTTGTCATTAAGGCCGAATTTGCACTCTGGAGTGCCAGACAAGTACGCGCGCATTTGGATGTGGCCATCCACATCGGCTCGTAAAACCGTGCCTGTGGGATCGCAATGCATTTAGTCGACAGAACATAGAGACGTGAATGTTCCTGCAGCAAACCTTTAGCACTCATGCTCAAGTTAACCGTTTCCACGACGTCGACGAATGCTTCATTCTTCTTGTACTTTACGTCGGCCCTCCGCCAACTCGTGACGCCTGTTGCTTGGGAGGTGATCTTTGAGGACTCCTCCTTAAAATGCACGAGTTAGCAGCAACAAAGACAGAGAAGACGACATGGCCCACAGCAACAATCTGAGAGGACACAACGCTCTCGGTCGTGATGTAGGTCTTGAGGGTGTCGATCTCGCTGTTCTGGGGATAGCCAAAGTCATTGATTTCTGCGACAGTCAGCCGGGACCAGAACATGCCAGGGGGAACCCACCATCTATCAACTCATATATCAGCACGAAGTTATTCTTCACACACTCCTCGTCGACCTTCCCAAAGTACGACTTGCAGATAGAGATAACTCGATAACAGAACTCGAATACGAGGGCAGCATTTGCATTATTCCTATTCAGTAAGGTAAGTAAAGCCGTTCCGAGCAAAAAACAATGCAAGTTCCGCACTTTGTGACAGCCACGACATAGACATTGTTGACCCTGACGTGGAAGAAACTTGTAGATCCAAGAGTAACGATTGGGGATCGCACGTCGCTGCTAGAGATGACCTGTATCCGGAAAACATCTGCTATTGGGCGCCTATGGGATTTTTTTCAGCACGAGCTTTTTGAGCGAGGAGGTCGACAGTACTTTACGTCTGGTCGATAGAGCCGAGATATCAACAGCTAACAGTAAGACGTGTCAATTGGGAACATGTTGCCACAGCATGACAACCTGGTGCTCACTTCGCCTTTCTGGTTAAAGATGAAGAATGCCTGAGGTCAGGTCAGCACATGTCCTGTCTTAATACGGTTATCCCTCTGCGCACCGAAATCATGTTGAAGGTCGTTGACGTTGAGGCCGTTGAGGGTGTGGACTCGGAGCGCCAGGCCCGGGTCAGGTTGTTTGTGCCTCAATTATAGTCCAGTAGCTCTCCTCCTCGAGGTAATCAAATGGCTGCGTCTTTCGCTCGGAGTGGCAAAAAAGTCGGTTTAACTATCTCGGCCCGCTCTCATGAAATCTAATCCCGAGTAAGATAGTTGCAATAGGTCGTAACTACGCGGACCATGTCAAAGAGCTAAAGAACGCGCTACCGAAGGAACCATTCTTCTTCCTCAAACCGACAACTAGCTATCTCCCTTCTGGCGGTGTCATCGAGATTCCAAAAGGGATCACCGCTCATCACGAAGGTGTCTTCCGAATTTTACCGACGTGGTTTCCTTGCTCACGCTAAGCTGAGCTAGTCGAACTGGGCCTCGTCATCGGGAAAGGCGGACGTGACATCTCCGAAGCGAATGCGGAAGAGCATATAGCTGGATATGGTGTGCACACAGAGCCATGTTGACCTCATCAAACTCAAGCATCAGCTTTTGTCAGCTCTCGCCATTGATATGACCGCGAGAAATTTGCAGGAGGAGGTCAAGAGAAAAGGGCTACCATGGTCAGCCGTGAAAGGGTTCGACACGTTCACGCCCATCAGGTCAGTGAGCTAGTGCTGTCTTCCCTCTCCGAAGTGAAATCTCGTGTGCAGTTCTTATATTCCGAGAGCAAAAGTCGCGGATCCTCACAACTTGAATCTATGGCTCAAGGTGTGTCACACAGTTTTCCAAAAGTCCTATGCTTGAGCCGAAGCAGATTAATGGACAAATCAAGCAAAGCGGCAACACATCTGACATGATTTTCCGCATCCCACGACTCATCCAGCACATCTCATCCATCATGACCCTCGAGGAAGGTGATCTTGTACTCACCGGAACACCCGCGGGTGTTGGGCCTATCGCTGCAGGCGACAAAGTCGAGTGCGCACTCGTTGACCCAGTGACGAATACGGAGGTAGAGCGGATAGCATTCGGGGTGACGAACCGCGCCGCGGGCTATCTTTATGTGCCATGAACCACGTCCGACGTTCGTGTTTGCAACCTTTGGGAAGACTCATCAGGCGCGGCGCGGTAGACATATATATTTCATAGTTGGCTATGTGAGAAGCCAAAGATTGTGTCCACAGATGTTGACAATGGCTACGATGAGCAAAGCACGTTCTCCGTAGCTGCTGCCCAGTATGTCGCATGAGCCGAACCCTCGACTGCTCGACGCACTGCCGCATCAAGTGGTTTGCGAGATTCAGCAGGTATGCGTGCCATGGTAGTGACTACAGCATCTAGCGCAAGCCGTTGAACAGCGGTGTTTTCAAGCTTCGAGAATGGCCCTTGCATTGTGCCATGCACGGGGTGTGTGACAGTGAAATATGGAATAAGACGGGCGCAGAGTTGCGCAGCCACCTAAACGTAGGGAGCGATTAAGTGTCCGTGGTTGTGTTCTGGAACAAACAATAATACTTGCGTTGGCGTTCCCGATAGGAGAACGGCGCTGAAATAGCCGCAGCAGAAAGCGAAGGATCACCTAGGCACGAAGTCAATGGATTGATCAAAATTGTGAGAGACGAGGCACCACCTCCGTACAAGGGAGGTTTGTACCACCCAGCTCCCAAAGTGTTTTCGGAAGGTCTACTACCCACTCCTCGAACTTTTGGAGACCATCCACACTTTTGTTCACCTTGAAGGTGCCAGTATATCGCGATGTTGTCTCTAGCTATGGGAATTCGACTCAGATGCGGAAGCGCTGTGCACGAGTAGAGGCCTACGAGTGTCAACCGCACAAGGAAATCTACTGTCGGACGTTTAGCAGCGGCTGTGGAGGAGACCTTTCGTGCGTGATCAAGCAAGACACAGAGGATATCTATGTCCCCGTCGACAACACCACAATCTAGATTGCTGTTCAAAAGCATCCAGAGCGTTGGGAGCAGTGCCACGTATTCCTGAGCTGTTATTTGTCGCCCTACTGTATTCGGAGACATAGCGTCGCCGCGCAGTAGACAGGCAACGAAATCTTTAACCCGGGAGATTTGTGTTTGGATCGACACGCTGTCACGTTTCTTGGTGTTTGATTGAGTCGCAGGCAGAGTCGAACAAGCGAGGACCATGAGCGATGTAAGTTCGCAGAAAACAATGTTAAGATCCTGCAGTGCTTGCTCGATCTGATTTGAGGCAGGGTAAACGAGCAGGCAGATGCAAAACAAAAGGGCACACCTGAACGTCACGTTTGACAAGAGGGATAGATAGAAAGGGAAAATAAGGTGCCATTCTCCCTAGAAGAACCTGTAGACTATCTGAGAGAAAGCTTGTGTTGGCGTTTGACTGGGCAATTGAGTAAGAGGTGGTTAATCAGTGACCCGCAATTCCTCACCCTCGTACCCCGGAGCAATGCGCCATACAAGCTATGGTAGATGCCTCCTATGGCCGAAATAATACCTAATTCTGTCTGAAGGGGTACAGAGCTTGGCGTAAAAACAGAAGGAGCTGAATCGAGGAAATTAAATAGGAGGGTCGGGTGTAGTGCCCGGGCCAAACGCTAAAATCACACTGTGAACAAGACGGACGAAAGGACACGTATGACAGACCATTTCGAAACCTGATTTCTGATCTCCGACCCGAGAGTCTAGGTAGAGGTCGTTTCGAGTCGTCGAGATCGCATCGTGTAGATCTTGTAACGTGTATGATGCGTTAACAGACTCGAACTGCATGGAATTACAGAGGAACGCAAAGTCTTCCGCATCTTCAGAATCAACTTCAGCTTTCCAAAAACGTGTTGCGGGTCTAGAGCCGGGTTGAAGACTCGTTTCTGGTAGAAAGAGTGCGTCAAAGGTCTCATAGGCTGTTGGCTCGGGGAAGGCTGAAGAGAAACACCAAGTTGAGTTTGACGAGATTGCTTTAAAGTTCTCGTCGCTACTGAAAGTGGAAAAGTTCAAGGCCACGCGTAGAAACTTTGACATTGACTTCAAGACGACGAGTTTTGACTGATAGAGAGCTACTTAGTTAGAAGGAAGACCCGCGCAAATATGAAAACTTCGTACAGCTGTCGATAAAGCAACCCCTGCAACAGAAACTGGAAAGGTGGAGCTTACATCTGTTTGACATGTACATCAGTCTCGTAAAAGGCTTGCGGGAGAACTTCACTTACCCCCCTCCTCACCCAGTTTCGTACTGACATTCAATATACATAAGTAACCATCCAATACGCGTCGACCATGCCCATTCTTCCCGTCCCTCCACCCGCAGACGACGAGTTCCGGGAATGTTTCGAGGTAAAGGTCGAGAAACCGGACGGCATCAATCCGGATTTCAGGAAATATATGGGTTTGGCCAGAGGTTGTGAAGAGAAGGAGCGTAGACGAGTGAGGGGCGAGGCTATGCTGTAATGCAGAGGGAATTCAACGATTCATCCCGAGACGGAGGGGAGTGGTGCTTACTATGGGGATACGAGGAAATAGCCACGTGAAGAAAGAGAGTAGTGCCCGACGGACACTCGCATCCTGAGCGATATGCATTAGGTGAGTGCTGAAAGAAGTGTGGAGTCGTGCACCTCGCTTGCGATCAATCGTACGCAAGTGCCAATGAGCACTGCCAATGACGACTCAATTAAATCTGCATGAGCCTCGAATAATTCGCGCAGGCCAGACAACGCATCTGAGAGCAGTCAATGACGCAAGGAGAAGAAGACGGGGCCATGCGGGACGTGCCCTTCTTAACACTGCTGTTGTGATGCCTTAGGTGTGCTACTAAATCGGTAAATGTGAGTTTCCTCTTTGTAGTGGGTGCATTAGGGTCTTTCTCGAGGACAATACTCTGTGTCGGAAGTGCAATAGCTTGGTACACAATCAGCAATTTGTGATCACATTATAATGAATAGCGCATACATCGAGCCTTGAAGGAAGTATCAATTTGGTTGGCTGGGGGCTTCTTGCCTTTGCCAAGCTTAAGTTTGGCTTTCTGTGAGCGGACCCCAGTTGTCAGCCTGATTCACAGCATACATCATATCAAAATTGTCGTTACAGAGAAGTCTGCCGCCTTTTCTTTCTTCTTCTTCGTTGCCTTCGGCATCTTGGATAGGATCGGGTGATTCGGCCCGCTAAAGTCTACATCATATCGTGTCACATGACTATACTATACCATTATCTTTTCGCCTGCTACTAGTTTCGCCTAGCATCCCACCGCCTACTATGCCACTCGCCTCCAGCTCATCGAGAAACGCCACTTCGACAAGCCACAATGATAGCGAAGCCCGCGGGAAAGGTGCCACTACTGGTCTGGCCAATGGCTCAGCCACTCCGTCAAAATCAAAGAGGAGTAGGTCTAAAGGCTCTGGGGCAGCGACACCCGTCCCGCCAGACGAACAGAAGTCGCCCGCTACTTTCGAGGAACCCTCTTTTGAGAATAACATGGATTTTATCGGATTCGAGCCCGAGTCGCACAGCCAGGGGGACAAGGAAGAACCACGGGTGGGAGAACAGGATAGAGACACAGCGAGATCTCGCGAACGCGACGGTGGGGATGGCAAAAAGCGCAACTTAGAATTTGACCAGAATGATGGGTACCACAACAAAAAGCAGCGCATGGACGCCGCATCGCGCAAGGCACCATGGGTCACAGACGTTGACTGGGAAGGGAGTACAAATGTGGCTGAATTGTACGTCTTTTCTCCGTGAGGATGTGTAATGACTGATGGCATAGTGTATAGACTACATCGAGAAGTTGAAGCCTTTGTGAGATATGTTTCACCGACACGGGAAGAGGACGAGGTCCGCTCGCTAGTCATGACACTGATTTCACAAGCAATCACTGGAAAGTTTCCGGATGCAAAAGTTCTCGCATTTGGAAGTTACGAGACGAAGCTGTACCTCCCGCTAGGGTATGTAGTTAATGCTACTCACCAAAGATTGTTCAACCTGACCGCGCTGAAGCGACATCGACTTAGTTGTCCTCTCTCAATCCATGGCGTACTCTGACCGGACCACCGTCTTACATGCTCTCGCCAATACACTCAAACGAGGGGGAATAACAGATAAAGTGACCATCATTGCAAAAGCGAAAGTTCCCATCGTCAAGTTTGTTACGGCCCACGGTTACTTCTCTGTTGACATTTCTATCAACCAAGAGAACGGCCTCGAAGCGGGAAGAGTGGTGTCCGGATTCCTATCTGAAATGCCTGCGCTACGGGCACTCATTCTTGTCGCCAAGGCGTTTCTGAGCCAGCGGTCAATGAACGAGGTGTTCTCTGGCGGGTTAGGAAGTTACAGCATTGTTTGTCTGGCGGTGAGCTTCCTTCAAATGCATCCGAAGATACGGAGGGGGGAAATTGACCCGGCACGAAACTTGGGAGTGCTGGTAATGGAGTTTTTTGAGTTCTACGGCTCTTACTTTAACTACCCTCAAGTTGGCATCTCATTGCGAGATGGGGGAACCTATTTTAGCAAGGTCCAACGAGGTTGGGTGGACTACAAGCAGAGCTTGTTATCGATCGAGGACCCAGCGGACCCAAGTGAGTTGCAGAGTCGAATGTTTAGACATCGTTAACAGGTAGTTTTGTGGTGTAGCGAATGACATCTCCAAGGGGTCGTACAGTATTGCAAGGGTGTGCCAGACGTTCGTGGGAGCCCACGGTATCATGACAGCTGCAGCGTACGCGAAAGCTAGCATATTGAATTCACGGCGATCTGGACGCTCTGTCAAGCTGCGCGGATACACTGAACCGACGGATTTAAGCATATTGTCAAGTATCCTAGGTGTTACCCAGGAGGTACGTCAGATCGAGGTTGTAGTGTGATATTAGTCAGAACGCGTATATTCTAGACCATCAATCGCCGGCGAATCGTACAAGAGATCTACGACAAGAGGGTGTTGCATCGACTCGTTGGAGTTCCTCCCGGGGCTACTGACGTGCAGGACGTGTCACGTACGAACGGTGCCGCGCGGTCAAACGGGAGTGGCGCGTCTGCCGTGCAGTCTTCTTGGGAGCCGGCGGACAGATCCCGTAAATCGGATGGTGCCAGTGTCAGTCAGAAGCCCGAACCTGCAGCAAAAGGACAAACCCAGGAAATCATCGACATTGACGCAGACGTGGAGGAGAGCCGTTATGGGATCCCACCAAGGAAGCGACGGAAAACGGGCCAATCATCTGACATACCAATAGAATTCACGACGGATTCAGACGAGGCTAGTGAGGACGAGATTGTGGTTTTAGAGTGTAGCGAGACTCGGGGCGAGTGCGGTGATATAGGGACTGAGGGTGGGACTAAGAGTGGGGTCGGGAGACAAAATCGAGTGAAGATAAATCGGAAGCGCGAGTTTTGGGCTTCCAAGAGCGGAACCGTGACAGGTCCTGGGAAGTGAATCCTTATTTACCCCTAACCTTATTATCACCTTCCCTGTCTTTCGCTTTCTTTCGCTCTTATATTTCCTTTTTATTCTGTCTTTTCCACACTCTCGATACCAGCTACTCAGCTTCTTCTCTTCTCATCCCATCCCCTTTTTTTTTTGGCCTGCTCAAAGGTTACCGGTCGCTCATTGGATACTTCACTGCATATAATCCCTCATTTTCACCATGCAAGCCATCTATTCTTCATTTTTGACTCTTCCTGTCATAACTAACCCATCACCCTAGGGCCGCAACACAACCTCCACCGGGAAACCTGAAAGACCGCATTGCGGCTCTTCAGCATCGCAACGGCACGCCCTCTCCAACATCGTCTCCCACACCTCCTTCTCGAGATGCGTCTGTCACTCCCCCGCGGGGCAGCCTCCGCGACAAGATTGCAAGGTTCGAGAGGAAAGGTGGCGTGCCTATTCCACGTGGTAGCTTCGCCATGGGTGTCCCTCTGCCTGAAGACGCTTCTGCAAAAAGTCGTGAGCTCTATGGGAACCGGGTTGCCGCTCTAGGAAAAGGGCGTCCTACTGCACCAGGAAATTCTGGGCACAGGTCTGTCACGTCTCCAGCACCAATCTCTGCAACTCCAAACGCCCATATTTCACCCGATGGGGATGACACTGAGTCTTCAGCGCTTTTGGTATCCGACTCTACCTCCCACACGGTTCCTCCATCCACGCCCCTCGAGCGCTGTTCTTCGTCGGGCCCCGTCGATGAGTCGGACGAGGCGCAACAGGACATCGCAGAGCGTACAAATGGTCATCAAGAAAATTCTCTACAACGAAACGCCGTCTCTCAGCTCGGTGTACTCCCCGAGACAGATTCCCGGTCTTCGGATACCGTCATCTCCCCTGCGGAGTCTACGGCTTCGCCAGTGAACTCTCCTCCGTCGGCTGGACCGGCAGTTACCACTCTTTCACTGGGCGAAACCCCCGAGCATTTTCCCTCCCCCCAGAAGCCAATCTTGTCTGAGATTATCACACCCCATGTCGAAAATCTTGACCATCCTGTCATCAACAAAGATCAGGTTACGCCACCGTTGGTCGAGTCCCATCAGGACCGTTTGCCCATCGCCAAACCCGTCATGTCTACCGTTCAAACCCGCATTACGGTTGAGCCAGTTCCCATCAAGGCAGCTGCAACTAGCCCACGGGGATCTCAACTACATCGGTCCACCCGGAAAGATTCTTTGATGGCGCCACTCGCCCACTCTATTACACCGGCTGTCCCTCAATTGTCTTTGTCTAGCAACGTGGACCCAACAGAAAAACTGAAAGGAGATACGGCTCCTAGTGCCTCAAATGTCAATAAGACGAAGACCGATCCGCCCGTTGACCCTACTCCCGCATCGAACGTCGCCTTTCCTTCCAGCACCCCTGTCAATGCTCATTCTATTATTGGAGATTTCGATGACTTGACCACAATGACGCTGCCGCCTACCACGGACGCTGGTCGTCGGAGTTTTAGCGCCGTTGTGCACCGCGGTGATACTGACAAACGCCCAGACTCAAGGCATAGCACTACTTCCAGGACCAGCACTATCACCTCTCGCCCGAGTTCTGCTAGCTTCAAAACTGGAACTGATGGTGGGGTTGTACGCTCGAAGCGGAATTTCAAGCACCTTGGCGCTGTAACTGTTGAACCCCCCGCCAGTCTCGGCGTAGGCGACTTAGCCGATTTGCTACAGGATGCCGCGTGGCTCGAACAAAGGCTTTCAGATGATAACACGACATTTGAAGTACCCTCTGCTTCAGGCGAGGAAGGGCCGAAGGCAGAATCTGGGTCTGGAGCCTTGTCCGCTACAGTAGAAACCAAACAAGCTACCCCTGCACCTGCACCTGCGACTTCAACACGGTCAAAGGGGCGCGGCCTTACCCTTGGCCCATTGACCTCAGTGCACTCCGCCAATACCCCTCATTCGCCTATTCGTTCGTCCACTTCGACGCCTGGTTTCCAAGTTCATCCAGCAGCATCCGGGTCACCTGAAGAAGTTTTATCAACGCCACCGAGGTCTGCACGACGCAAATATTTCTCCCTTCGTAATGCGCTGCGCGGCTCGAGGCTCAGCATGTCATCCGAGATGTCGTCCGATGACTCTGCTCCAGTCGCTACTCCGCCTTCCCCTACGTTCGATTTCTCAGTGCCGCCATCCGCCCAGGGACACGGCAATGACACCATGAGTGTACGCAGCATGTTCTCTATCCGCAGCAACAAGAGCGGTAAAAGTGAAAGTGTTCCCGGTTCCCTGCGTCTTTCTCCTCGACATAGTGTCGCGAGGGCCAGCTCATTCGCCGAGCGTCTCCTTAACAGAGCGACAAAGACAAAATCTTACCTAGACGATCCTGGTGAGAGGTCTTGTATATCGTATCAACTTGCCCTAGCTGATTTATTACCCGCATGTCCAGATGATGCTATCCCAGAGCGGTCACCTATGCTCCCACCTATCATACCCGAAACATCCGGTTCTCTCCTCTCCATCTCTCCCTTAACTGGATCATCTGACATTTCGTTTGACCGCAACATTTTCGACGCCTTCCCAGATGTACCGTCAGATGTCCCCCAGCGGCCTGCGTCGTACTTGTTCCCCATACCACCAACGGCCAACCGCCCAGGCAACCAGGACTTTCGGCGCTCATCGACTATTGGAGCCCCTACGAGTGAGAAAGGAGGTCTAAACAAGCCCGACTGGCTACGAACGCGGCAAGAGCTATAAACTTAGCGAATCTTGCATTCATGTCCGCGTTTCAACCTTCGCCCTCTAATTTGCTCAGTGGTCTACGTTCCCGTGGGTTGTTAGTAGCAATATCGAGTGAAGCACGCTGTAGTGACGCCTCCATGCCATCCTTCCTTTGACTCATGTCACTTCCCTTCGTTGATCTTGCCTCTTACACTCTCCTTATCACTTATTGCATGCCCAGTCCCACCCGGAATCATTTAATTACCCTCTGCTGTTACCCTAGCACTTAGCTACATCTCATTGACCCGAATCGCTTGCTGTCTGAATCATAATTTACTAATTGACATGACCGGCATGAATAACCCAAAGCAAAACAGTTTGTATATATTGTAACTTCACGAGTTTCGTAATTATCCTTGACAGATGTTCTGTCCTGATAGATCTCCCTCAGTCCAATACTAAGGTGTCCCGATTGGTTGTCTGTTCGAATTCGTGAAACAAGCTTCGTGATGGCCCGATTTACCCTCGCAACGCAGTTCGAAGAAGAACAAATCAAATCAATTACTGTAACTTTTGTGAGACAGAACATGAGCGCCGGGGCTACGTCGGACTCGGAGTGCATGGACGTCGCCAAAGATCTAAGTTGTATTATATTCGACGGAAAAGCTACTAGACAGTCAAGTACTGAGTAGCAGTACGGTGTACGGGCATAGATCAGCATGTTGCACAACGCACGATCATTCAAGTTTCCCGAGAATCTGAGCCGATTGGATACACGAATGACTATGCGATTACGTACCAGACTGCCCCTGAAGGGGATAGAGGGGGATAGAATTTGGGCGATAAATTGCAATTAATGTAAATTAAATGAATTAGGCGTCGAGTGACCGGGTTGCTCTCACTGTGACTCAATGCGTCAAGTGTAGGCGGTATCAACGTGAACGTGAACGTGAATGCACAACTGGATTTGTATCACCGTTCCTGTGGCATCGACCCTGGCCGGCGGATTCTAGCACAACTTCTTGTGCAGTTACTGGTGTACCCCAATCCGAGTCTGGTCAGGATCCTTCTGGTGCCAATGTTACACAATCCGAGTCTCCCCCTTCGTTCACTGAGCCTCCCCAATACGAGGATACATACACTGACCGTCCTACTCGTGACTCTGCATGAACCTCTCAGGCTACTCTGGGTACCTTCACAAGTCAAGAACAGATACAGCCTAAGCCGTTGGAGCAAACCGAGGATGACCTCGATGCTCCCATTCCTCTTCCTGACCAACACGGCGGTTTGTGTGTATCAGTCCACACTCGATTGGGGAGGCTGGAGGGGGGCAGGCGTGAAGAGGTAACCAAGATCCTCAGTAATCACAGCTAATTCCCACTTATCATTTTGGCTAACGACGGTGTATCCATCCACTGACCTAGGAAAACAGGTGGGAGCTACATATTGTTCATGGCACCCACAAACGTAGATTATGCCAGGTACTGGAGGTGGGGCTTACCAGTCCTTCGAAATACTGAGCCGCCATTCCCGGTCTACGTGATATAATCGGTTTACCCATGCGTGTGCATCTAAGTCAAAGTTTAATAGATAGATGCAATGGACAACGATACTCCATCACAGTCAATGACTTTACTTTGAATCTCGTACATCCCCCTAGCCCACATCCCTGAAGGAAACTCAGAGTTGATGACTTCCGTAACCCATGGATTATCTGCTGTAGGAGCCGAGCTCCCACCTTCTCTGCATATGGGTTGGGACAGTCTTTTTTTTTT
>QFDV01000135.1:46015-129642 GCA_003315845.1 Lactarius trivialis
TTTTTTTTTTTCTGACTTGACCTACCTGCGGGATGTAGCACCTGTTGGTCACTTGAATGTAGTGAACATCCTGATCCTGCTGTCAGTCTCGTGGCGGTGGTATCTATCAATTGAACCCTTACGGTCAAGTCGGTCACCCTGATCGTGGGAGTGCAAGGCATCGATATTCCCACGAGTGCTTTCAGTGCTTTCCAACTCAACAACAATCCAACAAAAATTTAATTCAGTTCAAGTTCGTTAATGACGTTGGGAAACACCGATCGAGAGACCGAGTGTATTGGTGTGATGATGAGATCAATATGGGAGCGTAAAGCTGGTTACGTACAAGTCGGATTTCTACAGTTCGAGGTAAGGTTAACCATGTAGGTCGGCTTCGAAAGTTTGGACTGTGATGCTCCCATTAAAACGAACTTGTCGTTCTGAATAAAATTCGGCTCAATATGGCCGAGGGTTGTTCGCGGTGTGATTGAAAACTAGTGTACGATAAAGAAAATATACAGGTTCCAGGTCGGATGGCAGTACATATGAAAACGTGCGAGTTTCATTGAAAAGAAAAAATCGTCACAGAGCTCCAAGAAAGTTGCAATGTTTTTATCGTCATCTTCGTGTAGACGCAGCACGCTTCCCGGGCGGTGCCCGCTCGCTCGAAAAACGGGCAGTCGTAGGTGCCTGACCAGCGCTATCCGAGCGCCCTTGCGCCTGACCACCACCGCTGCCCGAGCGCCGTTGTACCTGGCCACCACCACTGTTCGAGCGCCGTTGAGGAGTCACCACAGACCCCGTATCCATAGCGGGAAGCACCTCTGGCGGGGATTCTTCCTCTGCAGAGACGCGCCGCGCTTGCGCGAAGAACAGTTTCGCGTCGCGTTCTGCGATGTTCTGGATGTAGTACGTGTTTCCGCGGGGTACCAAGATCATGCCGCCTGTGCAGAGGACATAGGACGACTCGTGCACTTTGAACGTAACGGCGCCCTCGATCACGTAGAATACCTGTCGGACGAATCTGGGGCGTGAGGGGGGAGTTGGTTGATGTGCGAGACTGTCGGGTACCCACATAAGTATTATCCTTTGTCATCTTGCTTGGCTTGTTCTTGTTCGGAGGTATTTTGAGTTGTCCAGCTGCGATATACTCTCCATCTCCGAACACTTTCGTAAAGAAAAAGTCCTCGTTTGCGGCGGGGCGATGCTCGACCAAGCGCCCTGGGTAGGCAAGACCTGTGGGATGCGGGTCAGGAAAGATCGTCCCGAATGAGTAGAGATGCTGAACGTACGCCGCATTACTTCGTTGCCAGTAAACCAATCGATTACAACACCGTTAGTTGGCGTTTTCTCGTCCCACCCTTCTTCTGGATCGTCTGGATCGTCGATTGTTACGACGGTTTCGGATTTGCTGCGGGGGGTTGTGTAGCGCTTCTTTTTGTGTGCGGCACCCAATGGTTTGGGAGGGTCTTTTGGTATGCGCACGATCTCCTTAATTGTAGGAACGAAGGTTACTTTGCCCGGGTCGCGTCGCCCATAGACTACTTTCTCGCACCGCCACCACTCGAGTGGTTCGTAACGAAGTCGCTTGCCCCTTCGGATACCGGTCGTGTTCTCAGGAGATACTGCAGGGAGTAAGGATGGGTGAATGTTTCGCATAGCGGTCGGTGTATGCTTACAAGGGACATCAGCCAGGGCTCGCTTCTTTCGAGGTTTTTTCTCCTTGGGTGGTTTTTTCGGCGGAGGCTCCGTGACTTCTTCGTCTTCATCTTGTTCCATCTCAACGTCGCCTAGACCTCGGGAGATCTCCTCCTCAACGACATCGTCCTCATCTTGAGTTTCCATCCTAGCTTTGCCCTTCGACTGCGCCCTGGGTATATCGTCGTCGTCGTCACTCCCACTTTGAACCACATTCGAGGTGTTCGCTCGTCGTGAGGTGGCTTGCTGTTGAGAGGACCTGCTCCGGTGCCCGGTGTCCTCCATCTCCACGTCCATTTCGGCATCATCACCGGCGTCGAACGGGTCATCGTCGTGAAAGTCCGGAGGAGCATATGAGTGGAGGGGGCTGCCGATGGAGGAGCGGCGCGTGCTAGAAGCGAGCGACTTTCGTGGGCGGGGCGATGGCACTTCGTCAAAGTCGACTTCCGTGCGGCTCGCGACGCGACGCGTGGATGACCCTGCACGTCGGTCCAGCGGCGAAGACGACGGGAGATGCGCATTGGAAAAGCGTACACTTCCGTTCAGATGGATAGGTCCGCCTTGCGTTGTATTTTCAGTGTGAAAGTTGGACATTGGCAGATGTAGACGCGACGCACCATAGTCACCGAGTTCCATAGACATCTCGTCCCCGGAGCCGTCCTCCTGTATTGGTGCAATGTTCTTCCCCTTTTTACTGCTTCCAGGACGGTTCCTCTGACCGTGCCACGCACTACGGGTATTGACTTGGCTGAGAATCTCATCGAAGGGTTCGAACTCGTCAGACTTGTGTTCGATGATAGGTACAGGTAGACCTGTTTTCTTTCCACGACCGAGGTCATCCGCGTGAAAGGGTTGGTGAGCGCGCTGTTGTATGCGTCTCAACGCGCCGATTGAGCTCTTGCGAGCGGAGGAGGGCATGACCAAATGGAAAGAAGCGTGGGAATGATCAACGCAGTCGCGTCACCGCGTGCATGAATTCAGGATTATGTAATTACTAACTACTCCCCACTCTTGGTAAATCACTTTGTAAATGCTGGCCATTTTTGTTTTCCTCGTCCCAGTAAAAATACAATACCAGCTACCGGATGTGAGAGCCCCATCACGACCCACCATAGGGTGAGAGGAAAAATATATGATCGTGATACGATAGAGTGGGCATCCGTTAGGCTTTTTTGTTGTCCCCGAACGCAGGGTGCAGGATCTGTTCATGCAGCGCCTTTCCTGCAGGAACCTGTGCAACGACTTAAGATCAGCGGTAAAGACGTTGATAAAGGAAAACGCCCACCATCGGGAACACGTGCTCGCTTGGCTCGACAACGCATTCTAACAGTACCGGTTTGTTCCCGTCGTATTCCAGAAACTCCCTCATCTTCTCAGGTAGCTCGCTCGCGCTGCTCGCACGAATACCATGCACCCCCATTGCCCTCGCGAGAAGCACAAAGTCAGGGTTCGTCATGCGTGTGTGCGAGTATCGATGGTCATAGAAAAGGTCTGCCAATATACAGTCAGCATAAATGTGTGGCTACACTGAATAACCACAAACCCTGCCATTGAACCACCATTCCCTGGAACTCGTTGTTCAAGATCAGCACCTTGACACCGATGTTAAATTGCGAAGCAGTTGCGAGTTCCATAGCAGTCATGCTAAATGAAGCATCACCGTCGATGTCGACGACAGTCTTGTTCGGTGCGGCGACCTTTGCGCCTACCGCTGCGGGGAGACCGAAGCCCATTGTCTAATCGAACAGTCAAGGCGGGACCAATGGAACCAACTGACAAAACGTACACCAAGGCCCCCTGAAGTGATCATTGTGCGTGGATGCCGCCACCGGAAGTGCTGCGCAGCCCACATTTGATGTTGACCGACACCGGTGGTGATGATCACGTTCTCCTTGTAGGACGCGGTTTGCTTGTCGAGTTCTTCGATAACCTCCTGTGGCTTCATCTTCTCGCCATTTTCCGGCTTGCTTTTCACGTACAGAAATGGGTACTTTTCTTTCCACCCTTTGATATCATTGAACCAGGCTTTGCGTTCCGAAAATTCTATCAAGGGAAGCATTGCCGAGAGGTTCTCGGTGACATCGCCGAGAATGGGAATAGACGCATCCACCACCTTGTTGACATTTTTCGGCTGGATTTCAAAGTGTATGATGCCTCCGCGCCCCGACGTGGCCGCGGCGCGTGCGGCTGGAGCAAATTGCGAGACCTTGCCCGTGACGCGGTCGTCAAAACGTGCACCAAGGGCGATAACCACATCCGCATTTTGCATTGCGAGGTTCGCATAGGCAGAACCGTGCATGCCTATCATATGCAGGCTCCTCGGATCGGTTTCATCAAATGAACCTAAACCTTGTAACGTCGTGGTCACGGGAATATTTCCTTCGCGGGCGAGTTGTGTCAAAAACTTGGGTCCAAGTGGACTTCCCAGGACCCCATGGCCGGCGTAGATGAGTGGCCGCTCCGCCTGGTTGATGAGTCGCGCAGCTTGACGGATGAGTTCGAGTTCGGAAGATGGGCGAGCGAGAGTGTGCAGAGGGTTGGACGGGAGACCGAGAGAGAATCCGGGGGTTGTCACCTTGGTGGGGAGAGGGGTGCGCAAGATTCCAGCGGTCACATCCTTAGGAAGGTCCACAAGGACAGGGCCTGGACGTCCAGATGTAGCGATCTTGAAAGCTTCGTTTATTCTCCTGGGAAGCTCGGAGATCTCCTTGACCATCACGTTCCATTTGGTGCAGCTGCGGGAGATACCGACCATGTCGGCTTCCTGGAAAGCATCGGATCCTATTGCTGAAGTCGCGACCTGGCCGCAGAACACTACCAAAGGGACACCATCACTAAGCGCATCCTGCATCGGAGTGACAACGTTCGTAGCACCAGGACCAGAGGTTACAAGGACGACACCAGGCTTTCCAGATACTCGTGCATAACCCTCAGCCATATGTCCTGCACCCTGCTCGTGTCTGGGTAGGATAAAGTCGAAGTGTTTTGAATTGTAGATAGCATCAAAGACGGGAAGGATCGCTCCGCCGGGGTATCCGAATATGTGTTTGACATCGTGTCGGAGCATCATCTCATGAAAAATGTCACCACCAGACATGCCGATGAACGAATGATCTAACGAGGCATCTGTGTGAGGAGAGGGCGCTGGAGCAGGATTGGGGACACCGATTTTTTTCGAGGGCAGCTGATGGAAGGTAGGTGCAGGGGCTGGGCGACTGCAAATTCAATAAGCATCATGGAAAGCGAGAGGATAGAAAAGCGAATCATACACAGTCTGAGAGACGACGGCGTTTTGAGCTGATGAACGGCTGATATTGCGCGCGTACTCTTTTACTCTGGCCTTTGCCTCGAGGAATGAGGCGCTTGTGGCCGCTGTTGAGCGAGACCTGATCAAAGTGAGAGAAGTCGCGGTTTTCGGCGTCGGCTTGACTTTTGCAGCGACGAAAGACATGGCTTGACTCTTACTGTAACCGAAAAAGTTGACTCGATTTTTATTTCATTCCGATTGAGTCAAATGTCTCAGTCCGGCTAAGTCCGATATTTACCCGACGACGCCTTTCAATCCACGGTCATGTGGGCTCGTTCTCTCGCTCGGCTTCCGACAAATGGAACAAAAGGTATTTAATTTCTCTGCAGCAGCCAACTTGTCCTCATCGCCAGTACAGTCGTCGTCGCCATGTCTGGTGGTGTCGACTCGTCCGTGACTGCTAAATTGCTTGCTGAGAAAGTGCGTCAACCGCTTCGAGCATCTTTACGTCTGGCCCACATTTTTTTAAAATTTAGGATTACGACCTTTCTGCCATCTTCATGCGCAACTGGGACACCCGTGACGAATCGGGCACCGACGTAGGTTGTGAGTGGGAGAAGGACTGGGAGGATGTCCAGCGTGTCTGCCGAAAGCTCGATATACCGTGTCAGATGGTCTGTCTACTGCTTCTCTCCTACCGGATCGCTTCTGAAAATGCGAAGAGAGTCTAGATTGACCTCTCAAAAGAATATTGGCACAGAGTATTCGAGCCTGCAGTCAGGACATGGGAAAGCGGCAACACTCCAAATCCCGATGTCTGGTGTAATGGGTACTGTGATGCCTTATCTTTCTCCGCGGGTACCCCTCACCCGTTTTTCAGAGAGATCAAGTTTGGCGCACTATTTGATAATCTTCCTCAAGGCACTCAGTTTCTTGCGACTGGTTAGTCCCCCACCTCACCTATGTGCATCCTTCGCCCAACGTGCGACCTCTAGGACATTATGCACGCAAAGCCCACCACCCATCCAATTACCGTCCAAAGCTCATGCGTGCGAACGACCAGGCAAAAGATCAGACGTATTACCTTTCGTCCATCCCAGAATCTAGCCTCAACATGGCCCTTTTCCCACTCGCTGACATAGACAAGACTCAAGTCCGAGAGATTGCGCGTGCCGCGGGTTTGCACAATGCCTCACGCGAAGAGAGCATGGGCTTGTGCTTCGTCGGCGAGCGGCGCCGTTTCAATGATTTTCTCGGTACGTCCGTCTTTCTCGCGGCATGATTGGGATTCCCGAGACGTTACATTCGTGCAGGCGACTATGTGGCTCCTCGGCCGGGACCTGTCCTCGAGATCGACACGAACGTCGAGCTGGGTCAGCACAACGGCCTGTGGACCTATACGATCGGTCAGGGCGCAAGGCTCCCCGGTCTAGCCACGAAACTATTCGTCGCGGCCAAAGACCGCAAGAAAAACGCGATTTACGTCGCGACTCCAGAGTTGGTGCCCCTATTTTGTCCCACTTGTTTCGGTGCTCAGACGTTACGCTAGCCACCCTGCGCTGTTCACCTCCAGTATCACCTCCAACGACTTCTCGTGGATATGGAGCGATGAGCCCCCATCCGCCGCCTTTTCACGCGAGGGCTTCCGTGCGAGCGTGCAAATACGCCATCGCATGTCCGCCGTCCCCGTCACGGTGCGCCAGCGGTGGACGAGCAATAAGGTGCACATTACGTTTGATGAGCCGCATAAAGCAGTCGCTCAGGGCCAGATTGCCGTTCTCTATGATGGCGATCATTGTTTGGGCTGCGGGACCATTGACGAAACTATGAACCTCGCAGATTTCAATAAGCTTAGTTAGCAGAAGTCATCCCCACTCCATTCCGGCTGTTACGAGTCTTATACCCTTTCTTTGCATTTGGTAGTGCTGATAGAGACGTTGCCAAGGGCAGTATCGACGTACGATAGCTTACGTGCGTCAGATGAATTCACTTCTGGTGCGGCAATGTGTACAAGGCCCTTCTTCTCCGAGTCTGAAGAAATTACTGTATACATGGAAGTTGGGATCGTAAGTCGTTACACAAAAACATTCTTTCTTTCCCGGAAAGGCGGAGACATATGAGGAGAAAGCAAATTTCTTTCCGAATCACCTACAACTTGAGGCCTACTTCCTACTACGGCCCCACGGATCCGTCCACAGATCCGACTTTTGAAGTTCATTACCCTTCACTTGAACCAAGGCAATCGCCTTGACCTCCCCCTCACAGAGAGAAATAGCGCCACTCTTGATCTGATTCAAGACCTCCCGTGGCCCGTATGTCTCGATTTGACTCCTTTCGGGGGTGTGACCATGATGGTCATGGTAAGCGCGGTGATCCATTCGCTGCCAATGGCTCCGGAATAAACTGACACGGTTTCCCCTCCACGCGCAGTGCGGAAGTGGGCAGTGCATGAAGAACGGGAGGTGTGTCAGTTCATGTCTATCCCGCTCTTGATGGCGCTTGAACGATTCCGGGCAAATGGAGCATTTCCAACACCTCAATGTGGTAGTAACAAGTGGTGTGATGGCGCTCTGGATGGGGGAGGACACGTGAAGCCGCGCCCGGGTGTTGACGATGTGCCGCACTGGGAAATCGTTGTTCATAGTGGGAACAAGTAAGTGCGCCAGTCAGAAGAAAATCAAGAGACAATAATAGTCCTGTGTCAGTCCAAGTCGCCAGGTTTTATAGAGTGAAACAGGGAGCGTCTAGTACAGCCATCCATAAACAAAGAGCAGTGTCGGGTCGAGCCTCGATATACGCCTCGTTTTGTGGCCGTGGATACATGTTTGAAAGTGCAGTGTTGTGCCTCCCCCAAGCCAAAAGTGATAAGGTACTCCAACTTTGAAGGAGCGGGTTATTTGAGTTCCTTCCCAGTCTTGACTTGACTAGACTCCTAGCACACGGCACAGCACGTTTCATTGCAAATACACTAATACACATTTTCCTTTTTTTTTTTTTGGTTTCATATCGGATGGTATAGCAGCGACTTCATGATCAAGGTCAGCCACCCATTAATTCTATAGAAAAACGTGAAAACTGCAAACGATTTTGCTTGCATGGCGCAGGGTAGTTTGAAACTGAATGGGAGGTTCGCCAACGTCGGTCTTGTCCTCATCGTGACATCCTCCTCGTACCAACGCTAGCCAACAAATGACGACGTAAGCGCTCTCGGCGACCTTCTCAGTGTGAAGGCGCGACGCCCCAACAGAAGCCAGCATGCATCGAAAAGAAGCCCGAGGCACCGCTGTGAAAATGACCAGGGGTTGCACCTCGGGGAGTTCCTTCGGAGTCACGCTCCTCCTGCCATATGTGCTCTGCAATCCGGATGGTGGGGGTCGTTTGCAAAAAAGCAAACGTGAACCCTAGAAAGCAGTGACCCCGCTCTGCGTCGCTGCATACTGGCTCTTCATGTCGTCCATGTCCGCCGCCTCGTCTTGGCTCTTATAATCGAACCCGCTGCTCAGCAAGCTGCCCACCTCGCTCGCGCCGGCAACGCTGCCGAAACTGCCGCGGCGCCGTAGCCTGTCGCTCTGCGCGTAGCCGACGCGCTCGGATACGCCGCCAAGGATGCTGCCGCTGTCGCCGGCTCCACCTTGCGACACGATCGACGGCGCGTAAGACCCGCCGTACGCGCTGCGCTTGCTGACGCCGCCGGCGTTGAATGGGCCGCTGGCGGTGAAGACGGGCAGACCGGACGCGTAGGTCGCTTGCGAGCGGAGGGATTGGACGTCTGATGGGATGTAGTTCAAAGGGTCGTGCGTGCGATAGAAGGATGCGTCGAAGCGTGATGGTGTGCCTGAGCTCGGCGCGTTGTTGTTATTGTTGTTGTTGCTGTTAAGGTACTCGCGAGCGCTCGTATCATGTCGGCGGTACTGGTCAATGGATCTGGCGAGCGTGCGACGCGGCTTGGAAAATTGGATCATGCTAGCCTGCAGATTGCTCAGGGGTCCTTCGACGAGGTTACCCTTCTCTTTGTAATGGGTCAGCAGGTAGTGCCAAAGCGGATGCTAACAAGTGTGTATGTGAGTAACGTTATCAAGTTGGGGGCACTTGGCGCACCTTGCTGAGTACCTTTGGGTTGCCAAGGATGACGACACCGTATTTTGCACGCGTGAGGGCAACGTTCAATCGTCGGGGATCGTTCAAAAACCCAATTCCTTGGTGTTCGTTGCTCCTGACACAGCTAAGGATAATGTAGTCCTTTTCACGACCTTGGAACGCATCCACGGAAGCCACTTCAATATCCTTGTAGAGGTCTTTCTTCAACGAACCATTGTACTGCATGTAGTTGACAATGTAGGAACGCTGTCCTTCGTACGGGGTCACAACGCCGATTTGGCCAGGTACAACACCCGATTTGAAAAACTTTGTCACAATTTTTTCAACGTTTGATGCTTCAGTTCTGAAAACTCGGGTGAGCGATCGTGGGATACAGAAAAACGTATGGAAGTGCACCTATTCAGGAACGAGGTCCCACTGCTGGATATCTCCTCTTGACCCAGATTTTGATAGAAAAACATGGGTGTATCGGGAACTGGCCAAGGAAAGTCGACGTTTTTTCGCAGGCGCTCCGGTGCCGTGACGCCGTTCTGCAAAGTGCCCTCGTAGAACATGTTTGATGGGAACTCGGATAGGCAAGGATGCATGCGATACTGCACTTGCAAACGAATTGGGCGGTTGCCGAGCACGACCAAGCGCTCAAACAAAGACTGGGTGAGACCAGCCCGGGCTGCCTTCTTGTTCATGATAACGGGACCAAGTTGCTGGTGATCTCCGACGAGCACGACTTGCTTACAGCCAAGAACCAGTGGTATCATGCACTCTGCGAGATAAGGTCAGCGCGAATGAGGGGACAATGTAGGGTGAATGCTTACCAGGTTCAGCAGCTTGTGTCGCTTCATCTATCAAGACTGTCTTGAACTTCAATTTGCTGAGCCTAGGGTCCCCCGCTCCAACACAAGTGCAACAAATGACGTCTGCCGCCGACAGAATCTCCTTCTCGCATTGTCTGATGAGGCTCTTATATTTCCGCTCATCGTTGGAGCTCAACTCTCCCTGTTCATTCTTAAGCTGGATGAGTTTCTGGAGTTCGACGTGCGTGGTGTTGTTTGCGACTTGGTGATGAAGCGTCAAGAACGCGACGGACGAGTCAAGCGCCTCACGTGACTTGGCTGTGAGGCGCACAACTTTGAGCCCCGTGGCGTGGATCTTTTCAGTGAGTTGATCAACGGCGACGTTCGAAGGCGCGCCGACGAGGACCTGACCCGGATTCATTTTGGCGAGGTGATAAACGATCGAAGCAGAAGTAACGGTTTTGCCAGTGCCCGGAGGTCCCTGGATCAAGCTGATAGGCTTCTGAAGGACGCTCTTGACAGCATACATCTGGGAGTGGTTGAGCTCTGGTAAACCAGGCGCGGAGAAACGCTTGGGCATCTGAGTACGAAGAACCTGAGGCTCAAGCTCGTGACCGAGGAGTTTGTGATACTGTTCACTGTCAGTCAGCTGCACAGACGGTAGAACTTTCAAAAGATACACACGATGTAACCGCTGACACTCTTCTCATCGACGGCAAATGTCTTCATGGCAAGCTGCATTCGGTCGAAACTGGTAGATTTCCATACGAAATCTGCCGCGAAGCCTTGAGTGACCTCGTGTGGTACACCCTCGGTCCTACGCAACTCAAGACCAATTTCATCTGAAACGTCTGCTGCGAGTCGGCATGAGTCAGATAATGGGAAGAAAAACACGTACTATTAGGGACTTTGATGACGTGACCGACCCCCTCCCAGGGCTTATGCACCTCCCCCGTATAGCGCAATCTCAGCTCGTCGCCAGCTGCAAGGCGGACTTCCCCGCTTTCCAACTTGGGCAGCACAAACCATGCCACCCTCTTTTGATTCAGGCCCAGGTCCCACCTCACGGTGATGTCCGTCTGCGTCTGGCTTTCCTTCAGTCGCTTGTCGTAATCTGCTTCGATCTTGACCAGCGGCCCGAAGATATTCTGATATTGGTATGCATCCTCGTAGCGCAGCAGAATGGACTGCGGCTCGTCATCAACGCCAGGCTTCTCGAGGTCCTCAAGCGTCGCCTTTGCGTTCTCGCGCCACAAGTCCTCGAGACGGTTGATCTGCTGGAACGAGATCTGACGCGAGCGCAACTGCTCGGTCTCGGATGGTGGTTTGACGAGCCACGAGAGGAAGGATCGATCATCGATGAGGGGTGCCCAGAGAGCTGCGTTCCAAGAGATGTCCTTGGAAATGGCGGCGCAAGGTTGACTACACGAATAAAGGTCGTCACGACTGCGCATCACACGACCGTGACAATTACGCACCGACAGAGTAAAACAACGACCGTATCACTTTTCGCTGGAATAAAACCTAGCATGAAAACGTTTTTGCTGCCGCAGTTGTAGCACTCGGGAGTGGTCTCGCCGAGCGGGCTCTCGGCGTGTAGGATAACTTCCTTGTGCTTGGCTCGGACCAAGTGATTGACAATATGTGAGGCCGATGTATTGCCGCGCGAATTGCAGAACCATTTGGCGCATACGAGACACTTTACGACGGATGCAGGGTTATGTATGCCGCAATAGCTGAGAGCAGTGGGTCAGAGGTTGCACTGCGAGATGTGAAATAGGGAGTACAAACCAACAAGCATGTGGGGGTAGGTCAACCTGACCCTCCTCCTTAAGATCGTCCAAAACGGCGTCAAAGTCGTCCGCTATACTCCCGTTTGCAGACTGTAATTCCAAGTCATTATCCCCAGAAGAAGAAGGATGTGCATGATCATCCGAGATAGAGAGGCCCTCTATATCTACAGGGACATGGCTTTGAGTGCCAGAGGTGTATATGGAGGATGTGTCGTCGACGACGCCGATGCCTCCATATGAGGAAGCAGAGTCATATTGAAAGTTGTCAAAAGAGTCCATGGGGGATAGAAGAAGAGGATGAGTAATAGCAGTAAACAACGATGTCTCAACTACAGCGTGGTAGCAACAATGGACATCCAGAGCCCGAAGTTATAGTCAACGTGAGTCATATAAATAATAAAGGACCCCGACCTGTTGATCGTGTATGCTGCAGTATGCGGATGGCTATGCCTACTCTAAAAGCAAATTCGACGAAGGTCTCCGTATCGTACTCGCGGACAAGCCTGCTAAACCGGCCAAGACTCACTCGAACGTCAAGAAAGAGGACGTCGACTTGATTGTACGATATCATATTAGTATCTCTTCTCCTTTTAATCTCGCTTTTCAAAGGTCTCAGAACTGGAAATACCTCGCGGCCAAGCTGAGAGGGCTCTTTCAGATAACGACGGCGATATTGCCAAGACACTCCGAGCGCTCATAACACCATAACAGTAGCCTAGCTACCTAGATTATTACGCCTTCTTGTCCTCACTATTGGGCATCCCGTGCATTATATCTCGTAGGGTACTCAATAACTCCTTTGTCACCGTTCCTGATCCTGGACCTGTCTCCGGCTGTGGAGCAGCCTTCGGAGTCGTCATCGACCTCTTCCCCTTCGACGGGACAACCTTTTGCGCATGCGCAATGTACGCCCGCGTTCCAGGAGGGAACGGATTGGCCCGTATCATGTCCAGATTGGCCACGTCCTCGACAGTCGTCCCAATGACTGCTCCTTCCAGTCCCTGAGGCCGCGCCGATACGACGCTCGGGGCTCGCCTAAGCACGGATTCGACGACGCGAAATTTGGATCCAACGTTGTGATGGCTTGCAGGCGTTTTGAGATTCGCCGCCATTCCCGCAAAGCTCGCACGCAACAACGACTGACGCATATCCGAGGAAGGCATCTCAACGAATCTCCCGGGTTCTTCGTTGGTGGTGAAGAAGTGTGTCAACTGGGAAGTATGCGCGTAGGAAAGGCCACCGTTGCGGTGAGGACGTTGTTCGATGGCGCGCGAATCCGGGGCTTCGTATATTGTGTGGGATTGTCTTTGTAGGAACCTCTTTCGTACCGTCTCCGCCGAACCCAGAGCGGACTCTTCATAAGCGGAAGGAGCGACTATATGTTGAGTCTTGGCCTTGTGCGGGCTCTCGGCTTCTTCTGACAAAAATGAGAGAAACTCGGGCCGTTCTCGACGCAGCTTGTCGAGGTAACGCGCAAATTGCCTTGGATTCATAGAGGAAACGAGCGGGCCAGACGCGACCCATTGCCGTCTGCCTAGCTCCTCGTCTGCTTGACGCTGTATGGTCGGGTTCACGATGTTTCCGTTTTCGTCTTCCTTTGCCAGCTCGGCATTGTGCACAGATCTTGAATGGGAGTAGTGCCTCTCCCACGCGTCACGGGGACTTGGGTCTGTGGCTACTTCCCCCCAACGCTGGATAAAGCGTGCCTCAGACTCTCGGGATGTCCACTCTGTTTGCTGCTCCGGGGAGTCGACAGCTTGAACAGAAACGAATTTGTCTCGTTTTCGGAGGGCAAGAGGTCGTTTGAAGCCCCAATTGCCGCGATGAGCGTTGCCGTCGTGCGTGGTATACACTTGTCCAATGGTTGGATCATAAGAGGCAAACTTGGAACGCCGAAGAAGAGCGGCAAATGGAGACGGAGGTGGTGGGTGGACGATTGCGGCCTTGACGACAGCGGCCATGTTAAATCTGCGACGGTGAAGAACACAAAACAGCGAGGCCACTCGGGACTTTCCGGTTCAATTCCAATTCCGCTTGCATTGAAAGTCGTCTTTTTTTCTTTTTTTTCTACATATTTCACCGGCGTCCAAATTACCGTCTGTCCTCCGCTGCTTTTGCATTGCTCTAGGATGGATGGTCCAGACAAACGTCGAAGATTAAGGTCGTATCTCAAAAACAATCTATGCTGATTGCTTCTCCCATCGGTTGAGGAGTCAGGACGCAGGATCACCTGGAGATACGTACAATTGTTCCCGTGAGTACTTTTTGTGTAACTCTCTCAACTTTCCTGTAAAACCGAGGAAGATAACCCTGGTAAAGGGACACACCCTCACCCCAGTTGGGGCCAAAACACATTGCGTCTGGATTCGTATCCGACTGCAAGGAGGGTGTGTATGAAGTGATAAAGGCGAGTCTGAGGTTGCGCGACATTATATATTTTCTGTACATGTCTTCTGTTTTCCAGTTGTGCTAATTCGCCATGCTTGTCAGGTTGTTCAGGCTGTGGATATTTAGATAGGGATATCTTGTGAAATTGTAGTTAGAACAAATAAATTATCCGGGCCGTGCCGTACGTTGACCTTGGACTTTTGGACGACCATTGGGTTGCCTGCTGTACAGGTCATCATCACCGCATCACGAATGGAACGTCCTCTAGAACAACTAGGATACCCCCGATCCTCGGTACCCTCTGTCCGCATTGCCGCTCCTCCATTTCCGGATATGCATCGCCGTCCCTCTTTGAGCGCAAGAGCTGGCACGCCGTCTCCCACTTCCTCAAGAGGACATAGTTCCCGACCATCCCCTCTGATCCCCTCAGCATCTTTACCCCCATTTCCCGATAATTCGCCACCTATAATGGCACTAAACACTCGGTTATCCAGAGAGGAGTCTGCTCCCACTATCTTTGGTTTCCCCCTCAAATACGTCTCGTGAGTGACATGTCTTCGTTTCCAGTCCACTCACCAACCACCTCGATGATAGCCTCATTACCCTTGCAGTTCAGAATGCGGCCCTATCTATTGTCATGCATTATTCACGAGTCTCCACTCCACCTTCCCAATCATATTCACCTGCCTCTGCGGTTCTACTCAACGAAATTCTCAAGTGTTCAATATCTTTCGGCATTGCCCTCTGGCGACTATCAGGTTCAGAAGTACGACGACCTTTCAATCAACTCCTCCATGAGGTGTTTAGCCCCGATTGCTGGAAGCTCTCTATACCCGCCCTTCTCTATGTCGTCCAAAACTCACTCCAGTTTGTTGCCATCGGTAACCTTCCTGTCGCGACCTACCAAGTGACATATCAGATGAAGATTCTTACCACTGCCGCCTTCTCCGCTTTGTTATTACGTCGCCGCCTAAGCTCGACAAAATGGGTCTCTCTTTTCTTCCTCGCTATCGGCGTTGCTATTGTTCAGATTCAAACCACCACCAGGTCCCATGGACCCCCCAAACCTAGCGCCCTTGTCGGGAGCGCGCACGAATCAGCACCGCGTTACATGCATATTATGAGTCCTCTCAAAGGGTTCGGTGCGGTTACTGCAGCTTGTTTCACTTCAGGCCTTGCGGGCGTCTACTTTGAAATGGTGCTCAAGAATTCGAAGGCGGACCTGTGGGTCCGCAACGTTCAATTATCACTTTTCTCCCTGGTTCCGGCGCTCCTCCCCGTCCTGTACAGGCCCACTGCCCCCAACTCCCATGGCTTCGTTGCCGACTTGTTTAAAAACTTTGGTGGCTGGGCGTGGGCAACAGTGTTGATTCAAGTCTTCGGCGGGCTCATCACCGCTGTTGTGATCAAGTACTCAGATAACATCCTCAAAGGCTTCGCCACAAGTCTCTCCATTATTCTGTCATTCCTCGCGTCCATGATTCTCTTCAATTTCACACTCACCCCATCCTTTCTCATCGGCTCCTCAACGGTACTCGTTGCGACATGGCTATACAATCAGCCGGCTGGAAAGGAACCGACCCTCCTGGTGAATGTTGTCAACAGCGCCACGGGCAGCAAAGCAAGCACTCCTTGGCCCGGTTCTCCTGTTGAATCGAATTCACCAATATTGGGACATTTCGACAAAAAACCATCTTCTCCGAGGACGCTGTCGACAGCCATCCCCGAAAAGACGGACACATTCCCCCCTATGAAGGACACGCCGCGGTATCTGAACGCGCCATATGGTTCGCCCCTCCCGTCGCGGACGCCTTCGCCCGCCCCAGTGCTGTCTTCACTGCAACCTCTTCAGCGGCGATGACGTTCCGCGATTCGTCTTTGCTGAGAAGGTTGTGCCTAGCTGGTGGTTAGTTCAGCATTCGAGGAAATTTATACCCATTTCAAGAGATGCGCACTCTCTACACTTTTTTATGAAATCTTTGAAACAGCCAACCACTCGTCCCATGCGCGACGCACTGCATTCCCCTCTTATTGAATACAGTCGGCGTAGAAATACTGTAGAGCACTTGAATATTCACTTAAAACAATTTATCCTTTTTTTTTCTGTGATGCCATGGGCGGTATGACAAGTCACCGTGTGCCCCCCTTTTGGTGGCAAGATGTCTATCGACCTCGACTGGAACAAGCTCGACATTTCGCTCGCTTCTTCGCTCATCGACATCCTCAACAGACAGCTCCAAAGCGCCCCACGACCGTCTTTCATCGGACCCGTCGAAGTCACTTCCTTCGACTTTGGCTCTCAGCCACCAGAAATAGAACTGGTCGACATGCGCGACATCTACCGTGACTTTCTCGAAGATGACGTCGACGACGCCGACGCCGAAGGAAACGTGGATGCAGATCGTGACCCAGCCCGCTCGGCGGGACGGACGCACGACGACGACGACGAGTTCGAGTGGGTGTCGCGCAAAAGTGCCCGTCGTGGCATGGCGGAGGAGGCACCGATGTACCACCACCTTCCCCCACACGTCCGCTACGGTCGCGGGCCCGCCTCAGAGCTATTCACATCTCCCACGTCCCCCACCTCCTCATTCGCGCCCGCAGGAAGCATCTGGAACGCAGGCGCAGGCCCGTCTTCCTCACTTGGTGGCGCAGCACGGCCAGCGCACAGCGAGCAGCCCCCACCGACGCCTTCGACGTCCGCGCCATCGCGCTCATACTCTTATTCTGATACGCGCATCCACCCGACGCGTCCTGCAGCCGCACCCTCCTCCTTCCCCCCCTCTCCCTCGGGTATCGCAGCGGACTCAGTGCCGGCATCGGCCCGGGAAGACGGTGAGCCACGGCCGGGCGTGTATACACCACCGCCGACGGACGAGCACCCGAATCTTCAGCTGCATCTTCTCGTGTCCTGGCACTCGGATCTGCGGCTGACGCTCACGACGTCTCTGCGCATCAACTACCCCTCGCCGTTGTTCATGTCGCTCCCGATCCGGCTCTCTGTCACGGGGCTTGTATTCAATGGCGAGCTCGCCGTGGCGTACGAGGGCGGTCGGCGTATTCACCTGTGCGTGCTTGACGACCTCGATCCGTATGGTCCGTCAGCGCGCCGAGGCTCGGGCTCTCAGGGCAGCACGCCGAGCGACCCAGACGCGGACGACGCACATGGGACGAAGCCGCTGCCCGTGGGGCAGCGCCTCCTGCCGGACATCTTTATCGAGAGCGAGCTCGGGCAGGCCGACAAGCATGTACTGAAGAACGTCACGCGTGTCGAGAAGTTCATCCAAGACGTCATTCGCAAGACTATAGAAGAGGAGCTTGTGTTTCCCAATTTTCATACGTTGGTGCTCAGTTGATCGCCCATGCTTGACGGTGCGGCGGCGGCGGAAGGTACGCTTTGTAGTACAGAAGTTACAGAATTACAATAGTGATTTGCTCATGTAAGGCCCATCCAGCTCATACCCTAATTTTCTATAGTAGTCTCGCGTGCCCACACCTTAAGGGAGAAAGTTAACAACAAAACCCGCCACCGTACAAAGTGAAGCTCACCCGAAATGACGGCGAGCTTAACGCTCCCGTGTTCCTCCCTGGCGATGCGCTCTGCTTCCTCCATGAGCAGTGTACCAAACCCCTATAAATTCAGCTCAGCAATGTTACCCTCATGAATCGTATGTTCACACACCTGGTGCTGAAACTTTGTGGGGTCTCTTCCATGCACTGGCACGGCTGTGCCATACACGTGGAGTTCCCGTACGATGCTAGTACCGCCTTCTGCCCCATTTTTACGCACAAGCTCCGGGCGAAACGACCCTTCTTCGGAGCATTTTCTCAGCCGAAGGAGACCAACGAGGATATCGCGCTCCGGATCTTCATACGAAAGGAAGGTCTCCCAGCCGCCATTCGCGGCATAGTCTCTGCGCAGCAGTTCGACTGATTCTGGTCTTACTTTGTGATGTATCTCGTGTATCTGCGAAGCGTGTAAGGGGTAGTCAGCAACCGGGAAAAAAATTGTGAAAAGCATTTACCCCAACTTCGCGAAACCGAACGTCGCGGCATTCCACACCAAAATCTTTCATCCGATTCAGCGCCAGTTCGCGAAGGTTACCGGAGTTTTCTGACCCCGAGGTGACGAGTGGTAGAGGAATGTCCCTATGGATCAAATTGTTGAGAACAGGAGGCGGGTGAGATCGGGAAGAGCGACTTGCCGCTGAACGCGGTAGACTCTCGTCCACGGGGGTACCAGGGCAAGGATGCGAGCAACAACATCGACGAGGACATTTGGGGTGTAATTCTTGTACCTTCCCGTTCTCCACAGCTCGTAAAGACCCGTGCCACGAATGACCAGAGTGGGATAAATTTTTAGCCCGTCGCTACGGAACGCAGGGTTCTCGAAATACTCCTTGAACTGTTCCAGATCGCGCTCTACACCGACATTTGGAAGGTCTGGCATCATATGAGCAACAACCTTGAAACCTGCGTCCTTCGCGAGGTGAAAGGATTCCGAGACGGCGCGAACAGTATGTCCGCGATTAGTGTCCCGTGCGACGTCTTCGTACACAGACTGGACTCCTATCTCGAGTCGTGTGCACCCATAACGAAGCATCTGACTGAGATGTGGTCTGAGACAATAGTCTGGCCGAGTCTCTATCGTGATACCGATAGCCTTTGATTTACTTTGCTCAGAGTACCTGGGAATCGCATGAGCTGACATGACTTAATAGAGCTACTCAACACACCTTACAGCCTCGTCGACGTTCACCCCAGTGAAGCCAGATAGCGCATTATGAAGTTGGGCGACGAATTCGCTTCGATAGTCCTCTGGCATACTCATGAATGTCCCACCCATGATAATGAACTCAACCTTTGTTTTTCTACATCAGCCATGTAAGAACGGTCTCGTGGGGTAAAGTGTACCTTGTCAACGCTATGCCCCAAACTCTTCAGCTGTTCTACCCGCCCTCGCGTCTGCTCGTACGGGTCATACCGAGCACGGATGGCACGCATGCTCGTAGGCTCGTACCCGGTATAGCTTTGCGTGCTATAATCAAAGTCAGAGTCTGGGCCGCCTGGGCAGTAACTACCGCAAGGTTTAGTGGGGAGGATATGGTGAATAAGACTCGGCGCACACGCATATGTTCCCCGTCATCGCAATGTGTGGACACCGATGAGGCTTGCACATCACGGCCACTACGGCTATCTAGCGTAACATGGATCGATACCATCTTATTGTGAAAGAAGGAGTAGCTCACTCCGCTCGCCGTTCGAACTGGCCGCGCCTTCAACTTTGGGAGCAAGGCTTTCTTGTAATCATCGGGAATGGCGCTGATGATATCGACTAGGCGAGGGACACCGCCAAAGCCAAACTTTTTACTGATCTTGGCACGAAGTTCGTTCAGTGAGACCGTCTGATTCGCATCGTGAGCCTTGATTAGCTCCGCCGCTATGCCAGACGTAACCCGAAGGAGCTGTTCTGCCTGAGAGGGGCCTAGAAATAGCTATTAGCTCTCTGATACAGAACAACCAGTCAATAGCGAGCACCGTCCACTCGTGTTTTCTGCACCATTATGAGAGACGGGCTGTAAATTACCGTGAGAATAACATACCAGAACTTCATTCAAGTGAATATGAGCGCTATGAGCGCATACTGTAACGGCCACACACAGACCACGGCGAGCCAGGCATGCCTCCCCCAACGGCCACAGACGCGTGGTTCAATTCGCGTCGTTTCGGAATCGTAGTCGACGCTGGCTCGTCGGGCTCGCGTCTTCAAATATACAGCTGGCGGGACGCCCGCGTGGTCAAGGATACACTTGGCGCCGAGGCCAGCCGCTCCTTACCCAGGGTAGGGAAGGGCACACAGAGAGACGAGGACTGGGTCATCAAAGCTGAGCCAGGTGAGCCCCTCGTACGTGGTTGCGTCCTTTGATCTCAAAAATTGATGTAGGTATATCATCTTTCGCTGAAAATCTGGACGACATCCCTGCTTATCTTGCACCGTTGCTCAACCATGCACGGACCCACATCCCCCCGTCGCTTCACCATGAAACCCCATTTTTCTTACTGGCCACCGCCGGCATGCGTCTGTTATCTTCGGAACAACAGGCGGCTGTTCTCCAGACTACCTGCGACTTTCTCAGATTCCACTCCGACTTCCGCATAGACCATCCTTCTTCCGCAGGACCATGTGGATCTAGTGTTCGGATCATAACAGGTAAAGAGGAGGGTTTGTTTGGCTGGATAGCTGTCAACTATCTCATGGATGGGTTCGGTCCGTCCAACTCAGACCGTTCCACTTACGGCTTCTTGGACATGGGTGGTGCCTCGACTCAGATTGCTTTCGAGCCAAGCCAAGAAGAGCAAGAGAAGGCACAAGACCTCGTGGAAGTACGATTGCGGTTGATAGGCGGAGAAGAGATCAGTCATAAGGTCTTTGTGACGACATGGCTGGGCTATGGAACTAATCAGGCTAGAGAGCGATATGTCGGTCAAGCTATCAGACAACACGAGATTTCTCGCCCGGAAGAATCCCCTCCGATCACGGACGTTATCGAGGACCCCTGTCTACCAAAAGACCTCTCACTCGTCGAGGCACCCGTCTTTCCAGGGCTGTCTGCACCCCTCGAGCAGAAATCTCATACCCTACACGGAACAGGCTCTTTCGAACGTTGTCTTGCCGAAACGTCAACACTCCTCAACAAGTCGGCACCATGCCCTGATGCACCTTGTCCATTCAATGGTGTTTACGTCCCCCCCATTGATTTCTCCGTGTCGCATTTTATTGGCATATCCGAATATTGGTACTCATCGGAGCACGTATTTGGTCTAGGTGGACCGTACAACTTCGTGCAGTACGAGCGGGCTGCGCAAGAGTATTGTGGAAAGCCATGGAATGAGATCCTTCGCATGCATGAAGCGTCCAAGAAGGGGCTGCTAGGTGGGAATGGCGGCAGTCAAATCTCGGGGCTGGACAAATGGGGCGAGAGGGTCGAGGTGTCCCGATTGCAAATGCAATGTTTCAAGGCGGCATGGGTCATTAATGTCTTACACGACGGCCTTGGCATGCCGAGGATAGTAGACTCTGGGGGGAATGACACGACCCAGGGGGATGAGATCAAGGATCACGCAGAGGAAAAGGGGCTGTGGCGGCCCTGGTTCCAGTCCATGGACTCTGTCGGAGATATGGCTATCACCTGGACGCTGGGGAAAATGGTACTCGAGGCAAGCAAAGAGGTCACGCCGAGTATCAAGGATAGCGGTCCACTCCCAGACCTTCTCGAAGCCCCCTCTGACGCTGACGAATCGCGAATCCTCGACGACAGCCACATTTCGTCCCACCTTCCCCCGTCACTTACTCGACATTCCCTTGGGTTTACCCTCGCGGGTGTGCTGCTGTGCCTCTTCATGGTCCTATGTATTTCGGTCATTGCTTGCCGTCTCCGTCGGTATATCCGAATCTGTCTTCGCCGTCTCACTCGCTTTTCTCCCAAGCGCCATCGGGACCTAGCCGAGTCGTCAATGGAACAGGGTGGCGGCTCTGGGTACGGCGACAGCCCCATCTCATCTCCGTATTCTCAGAGGATGTCATTTGTTCCTTCTCTAAGGTGGTGGCGACATCTACGCCGCATGACACCCGTGTGGCATCGTCACCGCTCGCCGCAACACACAAACCAAATTTATAGATCGCTGCCACGGCTGGTGCCTCCGTCACCTGTCCGTGCCTCGCCAATACGGCCATCTCCCTCGTCCACCTTTGCCCAACAATCAGAACTGTCGACGTCGACGTCAGCGTCGGCATCTCCTACGTTGGGTAATTACGACGACTATTTCCCCTTAAAGAACGCCGATGCCGGGGAGACATCTTCGGTATCCCTGTATTCGAGATCAAGAAATTCCTCAACCATTAGCTTGTCGGTGCTGGTCCCACGCCAGCCGTTGTCACGGACAGCAAGCGCGCAACCTTTACATTGAGACAGTTTTTATTTTACCCCAGAGACGGACCCGGATTAATTAGTTACACTGACATTTCGTTTGTTCTTGGGCCTTGGGCCTGTATCGCACCATTTGGCTGACATATTACACTTGCTACCTTATACGCATCACTCTACCGTGGACTACCTCAATACCCCATATGTCTCTTCCCGTTTTCTGGACTACATGTGATGTGCCGTTGCAAACCGTTATCTTGGGCCCGAGCGTTTGCTTGAAATCAAGCGCGCATGTACGTCCGATTTCGCTCCAGTTTTGAGCGAATTAAAAAGTCAAACCCTGGGTCAAGCTCGAGTCGCTTTAATGAAAAGACTGCGCCCATTACAGCCAATACGGCTGGTGAGTGTTTCTCGGGGGATTGAACGAGTTAGATGACTCTTAGTCAGACCTGTCAGATTCCGTAATGTGCAGCACATGGTTGGACGTCGAAAATGAACAAACTGGCGGAATTGACCGAGGGGTCCCCCGCGAGGAACCCGCCCAAGAAGCATCACTGTGAGAACACAAAGCAAGTTAGGAAAATGAAGATCCCACAGCGCGGCCACGGTACCGAAACCTGGCTACGAATATCCCAGTCAGTGGACAGAACACCTCGAGATCCAGGCACGGGAGCATCTCAGGCTATCTATTCTAACTTAGCTCGCACCTTGTGCTCGTTGTGATGTTGGTGCTCCTTTGATAGGAATTGATAGGAACATTCACAGATCGCTCCATTCCTGGTGGCGTGGATAGATGTGCTGGTAATGGGCATCGTTGTTTGAAGAACACAGCGGTTATAAAGATAGGGCAGGTATTTCAACCCCGCGAGCCTGACGACGAATCCAATGCTACGAAGTAACTGGTACTGTAGAAGACCTGACGGCGCTGCGCAGTCACATGGGTCGGATCTTCAACGAGCAGATGACAGAGCCCGGGGGCGCAACGACCTTCCACTCGGACGTTTATCAGGTGCAACATCGACAGCAGGTGACGGCGAGTCGCGGTCTTTCGGTCTCATCCCCCTCATCCGAAAGATTTCCTCTACCCATTCCTTCTCTTCGGACTTTGCCAAGCCTATCGCACGGAGTCGTGCTTCTTCATCTTGTGATAGCAAGTCCGGTGATCGCCTTTCTCCAGACCGCCAAAGCAGGAGTTGAAGAGTGGCCTCGTGGAAAAGCACAAGAAGGCAATACTGTCAAGTCGTATAAGATAATGACATTGGGCGGTAGATCGGCAGATAATCTTGCCTGTAATTTATCGCTCTCAGAAAGCGCCTCGTAGCCCGGAGATCCAGTCGGCCGCATAAATTCGGATGGCCCGACCTAATGTATCAAAGATATTTTGAACATAGGGATTGGTAATGGGCACCTTACTCACGTCCGATGACGACGACGCAGAAGATGATTGTGGTGATAGAACCGTCTTGGGTTCAGAAGTCTGTGATTGACTCAGTTCGTGTTCTAAGATGGGACCTGAAATCTTACGCTATTCGGGAAAGTGGGAGACGGGGGACAAAGTATCTGCTCCACCTGAACGTCTGTCAATGTAGACTTCCACAAACCTTGAGCGCGAATATGAATCTACCATTGTTCAGGGCTTACCTGTCCACTTTCAGACTTCATGTCCTCGAGGAGATGAGTACGGGGCTTCTGTACACGCATGGGACCCAGGACCCAGAATTGGAGGACTCTTCCCAACTGAGAAACTTCGCGCGCACTCAAGTCTCCCTTGCCCGTGGCAGTTTTCAGCAAGCGGATGCGGGAAGAGCCACCTTGCATAAACGCTTGATGCCGTTCCCTCGCGGGGAGATAAGTCTCGTTTAAGACCGCCTTGATGACTGGCTTGACATATGCGAACTGTTCTCGAATTGGTAACTCGCAAAAATCGTCGGGGTTAGGTGGAGGCATCGCATGCTCGACAATCACCGTTTCCCATGAAACATGTTCATCACCCGAATCGATCTCTGATTCTTCCTCGTCGCTCTCCCAGTGCCCCAACTACTTATGGGTGAGTGCACGCTTATCTGACTAAAAATGGGACTTACTTTACAAGTGTAAAATTCCGATTCGTCCGACGTGTAGAACATATCTCTTGTCACCGTACGAAATGTGTCATCCTTGAACCGCACCCGATACTTTGGAGGCACCCAGGGCAACGTGGGAGGAATGTATTGCTCCACCCTCGCAGCCCAGTACTGTGACCTTCCCTTTTTCTCTAACGAATAGACAAGCTCCCCCGGAATCTCTAGCAATGGATCACAAGGTGTGGGAGACCACCGGCCTAAGATTTAGGTGAGAAGGTCCCTTGTCTTATCGTAAAGTATATAAAAAAAAAATTCAAACCGGGGGAATTTATCTGGACATTTGTTGATCCCTTCACTTTACTTGTCGGCGTTTCTGTCTCACGTTCCTGTATGCGCACAGTCCCGACCTTGTACGACGATAAATTGGAAGGTAGGCCGTCATTGAGGCTGGCATCAGCCTCGTGTGCCAGATCCACGGCTGAACGCCAAGCTTCATCCAATGCCGTTCTTCTATATTTCCGCCGAGGATTTGCTCCTCGGCATCGAAACGTCACTGGGCTGAAGGGTATGACATCCTGGCCTGGCTGTTTGAAGGGGATGATACGAGATGGAGAGGGCGTCTCGAGGTGTATACTTTTTGGCGCCCGGGGCGAGATTTCCCCATAAAGAGAAACAGTGAGGGGTCCGGCAGTCAGCCGCCCCTCCATAATCTGTGTGAGACGTCAGATCCGTTCGATAGTGTTGAGAGGATGTCGGCTTGACGAACGCATGCAGGCCACCAATAACTCTCCCCTGAACCGTCATGATCATCGGGTGCAGGTTTCCCGGACTTAGTCACTCTAACCCAGACTAAGGGACCAGAATCTGTACCCCGGCCTTGTGGTGGGCTGTGAAGACCAGGTGCTTGCTTGTGTTGTTGAGGTCGTGGGGAGCACAGCGGCGATACACTATCTAATAGACAGGAGTCAACACGCTTTTTGAGCGATGTGGTGAAAGACGGGCAGACCATCGATGCTACTGAGACTGGAGGCCGAAGACGGAGGACTCGAACGTTCTAAAGACACGCGTTTTTGCACGGTGGTAGTTGCCGCATCAATATCATCGCGTGGAGCGCCGGAATGTGAAGTTATCCTCCGTTTCTGAGAACGGGGAGGCATTTGCGTATACTTGGACGAAATAAAAGTATTGTAATGTAGCAATGACGAGAGGGGCGATGTTGAAGCCGGACTTGTGTCATCTTCCGCACTAGCAGAGCGCCCACATTGGTTCAACCAAGCAGATCGCGTGACTCTGTGACGTCACCAAATCCTCACACTCGCGTACTCAGCTCAGTTTACGTGGCTTTATAAAATATTTCGCTCAGGCGTACACATGTGAGTAATTGTATTTGGTCGGGTCAAGGTCGGGGCGTCTGCACACGGCCCGAAGTCGCCACAGATGGGCAGGACAGGCTTTCTCTGACAGATCTTAGTGCCTTAGTGCTTTGATCGACGTTCGTGTGAAGGTGATTTGAGCAGTCTGAGAGTCGCGACACAAGACGAGCGCGTTCCTATCCTAATACACGACACTCGTACGATTCAGTGTTGTGCCACCGAGGAAGCCTTTAGAGCCTGGGTATTGAGTAAGGTACCAAGATTCTGCCAGTGGCGTGTGGGCCTATGCTTTGTTTGCTAGGCTCTCTTGGGATCGACAGACTCCAAATCAAGTCGTGTGATTGCTTCCTTTCAGAAAGGGGTCCGTTATGCATGTACGTAACTGAGCTCACGCCTGGTAGCCAGGCAACGGCAGGATCAATTTGCGACTTTGCGATAGGTGTTACTACTCCGAGTCCCATAGTACATTTGGCGCGCAAATTCCCGAAGTGGCGAACTGCCTTGTTGAATCTTACCCTTCCAACTTTCGCTGCGCCGTCGAATCTGGTATATTTTGTATATTTTGTCCTTGAGTTTTCGCACGAGGTGAAGAGGAAGCCGCCGTGGTCAAAGATATCTCGGCAGCCAGACTCAAGCACAACAGGATCACGAAGTATCGGTATATTTCGGCCGAAAGGACTTGTTGTCGTTTTCCCAACCATCCGCTCGTTGCACACCGGAGGAGTGTGTGATTTGCCAATCGCTTAGGAAGTTCCGCCACTGCCCCATCCCAGCCTGTCGGCAAGATTAATCTGGGCACGGCCGTACGTTTCCCCGGTAAGCAGCTTGGTTTCCATGCACGAACAGACTGGCGGGCCAATTTTACCTCTGAAAGCATGTATTACAAAGCGCACGAGTACTAGTACAAACCAAGAGCACCAACAACAGACCCTGAATCATCTCGAGACATAATGGGGAGAATAGATATCGTAGACAAGAAGGCAGTTCTTACATCACCCCGGTCTGGACAGAACCATCGTTTGACCGGGTTGCCTGGAATGTGGCGCCAAGACCGTGCGACGCATGGTCGTCAGTGGGAACAGCACGTCGTGGGCTGTTCACAGCGGACATTGTAGGCGTCTCGCCATAATGGGGGGCAATAAAGCCGCTGCCACCCGCGCCATATACAAAGCCCCCACTGAGCCCTTCCATAGGATTAGAGTAACCTGTATAGCGACATTAGCCTCAATTTGGACTAGAAACGTCAAGATTGACAAGCTTACCAGGAACGAGCACGTTGTCCCAAAATCCGCTACTCAGGATACTATCCATAGACAGCAATCCTAGGCTGTCACTAGGATGGGTGGCGGCCATTGTGGGAGGGAAAGTGGACATGTCGGCCACAGGTCCCATTTCACTAGCAAATTGGAACTCGGACAGCAGATGATGGGGATAGGATTCCGTAGTGCCGACCTGCCGCTGGTCTGGGTGACCATTCACATGTGGTACGGCGTCGTTGTCGCCTGAGTCGCTGGCTGCTTCGCTGGGCGGCTCGGTCTTTGACGCCAACAGTGCACGTAAGAATGTGCTGTACAACGAAGCTGTATGAGTGGGTCCCGCGGAAATATGGTCGAAAGTATCAGCGACGTCTTTGACCAGCTGAAGTGTCTCATGTTCGTGATCTCGTGACGCAGGGAATTCGGGACGGAGCATCTAATTCGCGGTGAGAAACAAGAACAGCACTGATGATGATACGATAATAGTCCAGGGCTCACCTTCAGCAAACTCAATACCGCATAGGAGGCAAATACGAAGTGCGAATCCGGAGCATACTTCAGAAAATCCAGTGGACCGAGCTCCTCCTTGACAAGAACCGCACACGTCTTAGCAGAGGAGTGAACGCGAGCAAAGAAATGGGGGATGTCAACAGGGGACCGTTCCATTGCATTTTGAAGGCCAAAGGAGTTGATGACGAGCATGGCATAGTTTGTAAAAAATTCAGACATAAGGCCATTGTATTTGGCGATCCTGTCACCGGCCTCTTCACTCGACATAAATGACCGTCATAGGATCATGGAATAGCTATGGCTTACTGTCGGCGTCGGCAACCTGTGAGTACCACGTCTGGATCTGGCGCTCAAAGGTCTTGATGACGAGCAAGTAATCCACATCAATGAGGAGACCAGATGGTGAATTTGTGTCCGAATACAACAGGTCAAGTGTCCGCGAGATGATACGTTGCAGTTCCTACAAGAGCGTGAGCGGCGGTAGCCGATCGGGAATAAAGGACGTACCACGTAAGCTACAAGCGAAAAGTCCCCCCGACGAGCAAGTGGAGATTGCACCCATTGCAGCGCATTGCGGATGATGCAACTGAAGGGAATTCTAGAATCAACACTATGACACTGAGTCACGTTCACTCACTCTTCCTTGATGGAATTTGGCTTTCCCATTTGGGCACTGGTGCTGCGATCGAGGCTGTAACACACCAGCCATGTGCGTTCCCGATTGTGCACCTCCAGGTCCCGCGCCTTCCCTTCTGCCGTATCTGGACTTACTGTGGCGGACTTGCGATGTAAATTCAGGTCCGTGGCCATGCTGCACATTGCCAGTCCCATGAGATCTGTGGGAAGATCGAACGAGTAGAATCTTACCGGATTGCCATACCAAGAAGCATCCAAGTTCTGTCTTGCTCGTATCGTTCAACAGGCCCCGTGCCCCAGAGGGAAAGTAAAAGATAGGCTTGAACAATCTCCAGAGATTTGTACCCTTGGGCAGGAACAGTAAACGCTAACTTCTTAGATATCTCCGTAAGCCTTCCGTGAAGCTCTGGCCGAGCGGTGTAAAATTTCGCCGATATGGCGCATACTTAGAGGGTGTTCAGTGTACCCCTCACAGGATGTACGCTAAGACTTACTTGAGGTTAGCAGAATGGGTGATCGGGAGCATACTAAGGAAGGTGTGTGAAAATCACGGTCCAGCAGGTTACAGTGAATCTGGTTGCACGTCAGGGTATTCGAACATTCGAACCATGGTGCTACGCACGTTAAGATGTTCAAAATAGCTGACAACAAAAGTCAGCAAGGGAAAGCTGCTACTCAAACGGCACCTACATATCAAACAGGGCAACAACCTCTTCGGTTGAAACGAAACTGAGCATCTCTGGATGAATTTGACGCTCAATGAAAAGTCGCCGCAGGGGTAGGATAGTCATAGGCCCTGCGAGAAGTGTGATAAGAAGGGAAATCGAAATTAAGCATTCTCCCCACCAGGCTTGAAGTAGGCATCACTAGCAACACCCATTGGGGCGGGAGGACGAGCCATTCCTGACGTTTTCCTGCCTGAGCTTGCAGCATGGGCGCGGCGGTTAGCGAGGCTTATTTCTGCCAGTAACCCAAGTGGGTTGAGGCTATTGTCCGGCAAAGAATGGAGCTTTGGTGAGGTCGGAGGATTTAGTGTTTGAGGCCTTGTCGATGAAATGGGCGAGGGTGGTTGGTCGGTCTGCGAGAGGAGAGCCTGTGTGGCGTTGTTGTTGGGATTTGGTGGTGATGGAGACCGCGAAATCATGCCCGACGCAATGCTGGGGTTGCCGATAGATTTGAGTACGGTGTCTAAAGTACGCTCCATTTTTCGGAGAGACCTTGTCAAGAGCTCATGTTTTCTAGTACTGGAGCTGAGCGTTCGTATGGCTGATTCATTGAAGAGTAAACGGCGTACTTGGACGTGCGCTTTCCACGATTAGATTCTTCGAATATACATTCGTGATTCCCAGCGATGCAACGCTTGCACGGAGGTCCCTGCTCGGCACCTACGCACTTCATTTTAAGGCGTCGGCAAACCGTACAGGCTCTGCGACTCATGTCAGGCGACTGAAATCGGAAAGGTGTTACAACCGACCGGGAACCCCGTGTTGGCTTGGCTTTGGGCTCACTTCCATCGGCAGCGCCATCATCCTCCCTGCGACGCTTGATGCTATCATTATCATTCTCGAGCGTCCCAGTAGAGGCTGGGCGCTTGCTAGGGCCCGAGAATGACATTTGCTCAGTTGGAGGGGTGCTCATAGCATCAGAAGCTTGGGATGAGGGCGATGATAGACTAGGGACCAATGAAAGCTGCTGAGGCACTTGAGGATGCTGTTGTGTGTGGTATGGATAATACGAGGGGGAATAAATGGAGAGAGCAGGATCGATTGGTATTGGCGAAGATGGTGGTCGCATAGAGTGGGAGAGATGTTGCTGATCTTGTGGATGTACGGGAACGGACTGATTGTTGTATTGATGCGACATGAGGTAACGAAAATCTGGAGGATAACAATGGGTGAGGACGATGGGATGAGTGGATATCACGGTCATGTCTAGTGGAATATAGGGGGCGGGGTCGACGAAGCAACGCCCGTTAGACCATGGAACGATAGGAGACTATGTATGAAATCGAGCATCATGCCTCGAAAAAAAAAAACGAAAAAGGGGAGAACTACAAACAAAGAAAAAAAGATATGGCGCGTGGAGAACAGGAAGTGGCAACAAATAGGGGGTGCAATATTGTGTTACTCACGAGCTGAAAGCGAGAGTTGATGGACTTCGAATGGGAGAGAGGTTGAGAACCTGGAGGACCAAAATAGGAAGAAAACAGTCTAGAAGGCTTAACTGGACCAAAAAAGGGATGTGGAGAGGAGTGTGTATAGAAAGAGTACTGTATCCCCGGGCGTGTGTGAGCGAGGGAGACACAGCGAGCTGGCTGATGTGTACCGTACCTGGCTTGATGGTCATCAGTCCGCACTTGGTGATTCGGTCTCGTGTTCGGTTTAGCATCCTTCTCACGTTATGGCACTTACGGCAACACATGCCCTTCGGCAGCTGAAAGCGCGACACCTCCCACACCCACGGTCCAAATCCATCCTTGCACTGTCCATTGTTTCGTCACCCCAAAGATTTATTGACGATATTTTGGGTCTAGTCTCGCTATCTTTTCTGGTTTCTACTGAGTCTCTGTGATGGTTCCTTCTTCGTCTTCGCTGCTCTAGATGTTTCCAACTTATTGGTGCCCTCCTGTTCCACTGAGCTCAAAGCACTACCAGGTTTGTTCCATCCCTACTACATTGTGAAAGCATATGTCTTCGGGTTCATCAGTGTCTCACCTACCGAATCGTGATTTAAGGAGACTCATCACACAACGTGCACCTCGCTCGTGGAATTGATGGCGCATATTTCTTCTCGTTTGCGGCTACCTACCTCGTGGGCTTTCTTTATCACGGAGCCGACGGGAGGCAGTAAAATAATTGATGATGACCTACTTCATATACGACGCGATATCAAGGGACCTGCCTTCTTACTTCCTTTGGTTCTCATTTGTCTTTCCGAACATCGGTGGACCAACCTAAGAGGCCCCTAGAGTTGAGGTCCGCTTGCTCTCTTGACCGTCTTGGGTTCGTAACAGGACTGGTAGCTCAATTATGATTTTTTTCGCTTCGTCTGTGCGGGTTCTGTCCAAGGGATTTTACCTTTATCACTTCTCGCACCTCTAGCTTGTGATTAAAGCGTCTCTTTTACCCAGTCCCCCTTCCGATGGCCCTTGTCCTATTGTCCGATAGCGTCAGTCTTCATTTCGCAACTTTCCAAGGTCACTATAAACACTTCGATTGCGACGCCGAACGAAGGTCAGCTGTGTTCTCATGCGTGTTGCACGGGCATTACGTTACACCGTTTCAGAACCTTTATCGAAGAACAGTCCAAAATTTGTATGTCTGAGGTTCTCTGACCACTCTGCTCCATCGCATTGTCAAGAGCACGAAACGTCAGCAGTTTCAGTATTTCCGTGAGGGGCAGTGAATGACAGTGAACTCGCTTCCTGGTTCACGCCTCGTCCTCAGGGGAGTATATGTGTTGCAGAGGAAGAAATGTTATCAGGTGTTCTCAGGTAGACGCTCGAGCTCTCGATGAGCGCCCACATCCCATCCACGAAATTCCAGTACGAAGTTTCCTTCGTCACCTAGGGTCTCATGACAACGCCGCTTCTCGCGAGTTGCTCGGACATGAAAGTCATCGTCGTCCTATCCCATTTCCACGCCCCAGGCCTTAAATGCGGCTTATCTTACTTCTAGAATGAAGACCTGTCATCCCCAACTCCCAGAGAAAGGGGGTTTTTTCGGACGCCCTTATGTCACTCGATGGCGGCGCAAGTCCTGTCCCCACCGAGCCCAAATGAGACCGTGATTTCCCTCGTGATATGTTGGCGCCGCAGCTCGTGAAGCGCCCATTATCACTAGCCTAGATTAGTAGATGAGGTATTATGCGAAAGGATAGGATCGGAGGAGAGTGACGGTGACAATTGTGACAATTGTGACTAAGAAAGGCGTCCTCGCCCGTCGACTTGTCGCCGTCATTTTACTTTCCTTCCGCGGGATCATCCGCTTCCGCCTTTAAATCCATGTCCTCGAACCAAAGACCAGCACTAATACTCGCACCGTCCGTGAATACAACCACGTAAGTTGCCATTATCTTTTCGTATTACTCATATTGACGCGCTTTCTTAGCGTTGTGACCACAACCACGACGACTACGACCTATGCACCTATCCCATTACCAACTCTTCCGACCCCATCCATCCCCCAGGACCCCCAGAAATACCCACTCTTAAATGCCCCTTTACCGCCTTCGTTCCGCCAGTTTCCCCTGGTGTTTCCAAATGGATCTCATGCAACCTTCCGCGACAGCGATGATGGTGATGATCTCGTACCGGAGGACGAGCTAATCGGAGGAAGGGGGTGGCGTTTAATTAAGTCGGACGACACTGCGGGCCCGTCCAAGTCAGTTGGCCTCATCGAGGCCGTTGACCGCTTCGCAAGGAAGCGATCCTATGACAACGATGGCATGATGCAAGGGATCGAAACATTTGCCGAACCTGCAAGCCACACACCTCCACCGAGGAAGAAAGCCAAAGCCGCCCCCGTCCTTCCCAAACTTTCTACCGTGAACGCTGCCGCCCCTCCATCTCCTCTACCTTCACCACATGGATCTCCGCCGCCACAAAACATCTGGCCCTCTGCTCCTCCCAGTGGTGCATCGTCTCCTCAACCACAACTTCCTATTCAACCCGATGCCTCACTCTCCACCCTTATGTCTCTCCCATCTCTTGTCACACACTTCTCGGGATTGCCAGCCCAACTGCAGTCTCATCTCATGGTCACCCTTCTTCGACACTCGCCACTGCCAGTTCTTCGGACACTGCACTCTGTTCTAACGCCTATCCTTGCTCGCGACTTCCTCACTCTCCTCCCTCCTGAACTCGTTTCGCATGTACTCAGCTTTCTCCCTTTTGACTGCATTGCCCGGGCCTCTCGGGTCTCCAAATCGTGGCGGAATATCATCGATTCTGATCCCATCCTTTGGCGCGACTTGCTGAAGAGCGAGAAATTGTGGTTCGGCGGCGATTCCGAACGTGCTTTTGCCGAGGCGTTGATACGACGTCGGCGGAGAGCAGGCTTGCCACATCCCAATGACTTATCCCTCGCTAACCCATACAAAGTCCTATTCAAGTCGAGATACCTCACACGAACCAAGTGGATCAACAATCCTGAGCCCAAACACTTGATGTTCCCTGCCCACGGTCGTTCTGTCGTAACCTGCTTGCTCTTATCCAGGGGCCGTATCATATCTGCCTCTGACGACCACTCCATTCACGTCTACTCGCCAGTTACTGGTCTTCTTCTACGCTCCCTTTCCGGACACGAGGGAGGTGTGTGGGCCCTTGCATCGACCAAGGACACCCTCGTGAGTGGCTCTACCGATAGGACTGTCCGTATTTGGGACCTCTCAACCGGGCGTTGCACGCACGTATTTGGTGGGCACACGAGCACTGTGCGCTGTCTGGCCATCGTCAAACCTGAATGGGTGGATGTTGAGGATGACCACGGAAATGTACGCAAGGAGAAATGGCCCAAGCGCCCTTTGATTGTGACTGGAAGTAGAGATCACTCTCTCAGGGTTTGGGATCTTCCCCGACCTGGTGAACCAGAGTACAGATTCGACGGAGCTGACGAAGCTGATATTGACCCTGCGGACGTGAGTCACTCCGGATGGTCCGCAATTGACGCTCGTGAACTGACTTGCCTTTGTACACTTTCAGGAAGATGTTGATGAGAATCCTTATCATAGGCTACACCTTGAAGGCCACGAACATGCCGTCCGTGCACTTGCGGCAAGAGGACGCACTCTTGTTTCTGGGAGTTATGACTCCATGGTCCGTGTCTGGGACATCATTACTGGGACTTGCAAGTGGGTATTGGTTGGACATACTCAGAAAGGTCCGTATCGTCACAAGTGCTTCAATAATCATTATTCTGAGAAAAGTTACAGTGTACAGCGTGGTCCTCGATTCTGCCCGCCGTCAAGCGTGTTCGGGATCTATGGACGGCACGGTCCGGGTTTGGAACCTGAGAACAGGGGATTGCCAATACACCCTGACGGGTCACACGTCTCTGGTCGGCCTCCTTGGCTTGTCACCGTCACACCTGGTCTCTGCTGCGGCCGATTCTACGCTTCGTATCTGGGATCCTGACACGGGCGAGGTCCGCCACATGTTGGCCGCGCATACCGGCGCAATTACCTGCTTCCAGCATGACGAGTTCAAAGTTCTCAGTGGATCGGATGGCACGCTAAAGATGTGGGATGTCCGCGAGGGAACGGTCGTCCGTGAATTCCTTTCGAATATCCATGGTGTTTGGCAAGTCGTCTTCGAGGGCCGTTGGTGCGTGGCAGCCAGTCATCGATCCGACGCCACGATCCTCGACGTGTGGGACTTTGGCAATGGCGAACCAGACGACGATTGGGTTGGGGAACCGGTCGCTGGCATTTATGACGAAGATATGACAGATGATGAAGACGAGGAGATGGAACAGGCTGATGCAGATGCCATGGACCAGGACCTGGATATCTCACCGTCGGAGATTGATATGACTAACGAACCCGCTGCGTTTGTTGATGATCCACTCATCAAGGACGATGTGGACGAGAACGTGGGGCACGCAGACGACGATTGGGAAGATCTTCAGAGCGAACGAGTTGCTGATTCTTCTTCGCGTCAGATCTTGTCACAGGCTGGTGGTCGATACATGTCGCGACAGGCGGGAACGAGCCAATCTCAAGCTCGTGTTGCGATGCCTTCGTCTTCGACAGCACCCCGTCTTCGACCACCCTTGTTGAACGACGAGACCCCGACCCGACCACGCCCGAAAAACGTGCTCGGGCGCCGTCGCTAGGCATCTTATCTTGAGGTGTATTTGTCCTTTTTTTTCTCTGTATGCAAGCTCCCGTTGTACACTTTCATAACACTCACCATTACCCACCGCGTGTGAGAGCAAATAGATCTTGCGCTGATTCACATTTCTCACAAAGAAATTTGGGAATGTGGTTAACAATAGTTTCATATGTATACGTCTTAGGAATATTGTTGTCCGCTTAGCTTACGCATTCCTTTTCAGGTTAGGACATTCATGTTAATGATTCGTGGGTGCACACCTGATGGTTGGATCACTGAAATAAATCTAATTATTGAACGCTGAGCCTGTCTGTGCGATCAGTGAACGTCTATTCAAAATTGCCTAATGTGGGGCGTTAGCGATGAAGCTAAGCGCCCACACATTCACACAGTCATGGGCGCGAGATCCCTCATTTCACGGAACTGAGCGGTGGAACTGAGCGGTGGCAATTCGAGATTTAGGGTACATGGCGGCAAGTTACGAAAGGATGCTTTGCGGCGTCTTGTACGTCAGGCGTCAGTACGGTAGGATATAAGCTACTGTTCTGATGACCCTTGGCGCACGTTGAAGAGCAGGGCGCCGTAATCAAGTGCGTTCTGGGCGAATTTTCACTGAGAGGGGAAGCGGCAATGAAGTCAGGGAAAACAGATTTAACGCAACCAAGACTGACCGAAATCATCGGAACAGAATGGAAGGAGAAAAACACATGCTCTAACTCAAAAAATACGTACGCCAAACGTTCGTTCCAGTCTAAGTCACCGTCAACTGAGCTTTGTGTATCTTGACCTCTTCACGTGGCCTGTTCGGTCGTGCGATGTCCATCAACGGTTCTCGCATGGGGAAAATTGTTGTACAGACCGATCCTGAGCGTCGACCGCCACTGCCCCCAAGCGCTGCAATACGCGCATTCCCGAGCTCACACGGCCAAATATCGTGTGCTTGTTGTCCAAAAATGGGGTCGGACCCAGCGTCAAAAAGAACTGCGAACCTAGACATAGCCTTAAGTAACGGGGTGTACCGAGTCGCTCAGATGATGGGTGACAGACCGTTGGTGTTCGGGCCTGCGTTGGCCATTGCGAGAATCCCGGCACCCGTGAACCGCAGCTCTGGGTGAATTTCGTCTTCGCTGGAGTAGCGAATGGATTTGTTGGAATAGAGCGACAGACAATACGACGTACAACTTCTGGCCATATATGCTGGTGCCACCCCGGCCTGTACCAGTTGGATCACCACCTTGAACCATAAAGTCCTTCGCACGGAAACGATGAGCATAGCCCGACGCCACCAGATCTAGGATAGAACATACGGCGACGATGCGGTGAAATACCACGCCGTTGTAGTAACCACGCTTCGCCAACTGTGCGAAGTTTTCACAGGTCTGGAAAAGCCCGGCGGTCAGTGAATAGTAGAATTTGGACACGAACGAACGTACTCTCGGGGCATGGTCCCAATAGAGTTCCAGTTGTATGTTACCCAGACTAGTTTCTAGGACTACTGAGTCTGGCATAACTTGTGCACGGAAGATTACACGGATTATTCCGAAGCTCCGAAGCCTTGATAGCCTAAACATTTCACGCGGCACGTGACCGTTCCTGCTCTTAACCACGACGATGAGAGCCGTGATCCAGCGCGTATTATCGGCTTCTGTCATAGGTCTCTCATCATTATATGCTGTGTTTCTGACGCTATAATTTAAACTCTACAGTGGATGACGAAATAGTCTCCGAAATTTCCCGGGGTTTGATGGTACTCGTGGGCATCGGTGTCGGTATATATCATATCACATCAACGTCAAGTGAGAGTTCGAACCGGCTAAATACATTATCCCCCAGATGACAATGTGTCCGACATCGAGATTCTGGCGAAGAAGATGTGGGCTTTCGTACTGCATTTGGTCGTTGCTGAACTTTATCCCCCGGGGATACTAATGACTTCTGATCCAACTCAGATTAACTCTCAAGGCTTTCGCCAATTCTTCCGGTGACATGTGGAAAACCAACGTTAAAGAGATACAGGGAGAAGTCCTGTGTGTATCCCAGTTCACCCTCATGGCAAATACTTCTAAGGGCAGCAAGCCCGACTTCCACCGCGCCATGGTTCATATCTCCCTTCTGCCGCACACGATCTAGTCCGTTCACACGAGAAAAAGTCAACAGATCAGTCACGCGTCATGTACGATTCGTTTCTGCAATACATGCGTACACAATACGTTCCCGAGAAAATTAAGGGTAAATTAATTCCCTACCCCATCCGATGAACAAGGTCGCTCTAGCCACTTGACAGATGGGAGATTTGGGGCCATGATGAACGTCAGCCTAACCAATGAGGTGACACTCGCTCACGGACTGCATTTCTTTTTGCACTATCTGATTTGTGGCGAGGGACAATAGGGTCCTGTTACCTTCACCCTGGACTCCCGAAAATTTGAATATGTCGTGCCACAGATTGCCACGCAGGTACAGGCACGGTCGAGCGGCAAGTTGGCTAAAAGTACCGACGGAGCAAGTACCGCCGGGGCATGACAGCAAATTCAAGGACTGTATATGCTGTCAGCGGCCCTCATTTCGCCACCGGTCATCATTTCACTATTTTTGTCTGCGGCGTACCTATCTCTTAGTTAGGTCACAAACTGACAAGCACACCTGACGTCGAATTAAGTTGATGCGTAGAACAAAAAATGATTGACTTGAGCGTTACTGGGGAAATGATGACCGCCGGCAGTAGGTTCAAGTTCAGTCGGATCAGTCCACTTGTGCTTCCAAAGCGCGATCCAGAACCGTGGGCATTGCAACTCTGCTATCAGATCTTGGAGGTGCGCACACAATACAAGGGCCCACGCCGTAGGCGTCATCCCTACGGGCATCCAGACTAGATCTTCCATTTAATTGTAGAACATGCTTCAAATATATATTCTAAATGTTGAATAATTAGGTGATATCATACCCGTACACGATGGGTCGCACTGTGCTCCAGCTACGAGCCAGCTAACGCTGGAAATTAGTGTGGACACTCGTGTTGAGTGATATTATGAGTACGTGCAACTGTAGGCAATGATACGGCGGGTTTTAGGCGAGGAGTTGGAATCACCAGAGCAAGGGACTAAGCTCAAAGATATCCACTCAACAGACGGGCTAGTATTTTTGTGATCACTCGCACATTCCTTTGGTCCCCTTTCCAATCTTCTGCAAACTCGTTCAACCCTCGAAGCTCAAGCTGAAGCTTCTTTCGAACAGTCACAGAGTTCGCAAGCATCATAAAGGACAATTCAGTGTCGAGTTGTGCAGAACGCGAGTTCAGGTTTGTAGAGCCAAAGAGTGTGAGAATGGGATGAGAGTCCGGCTTTGGTGAAAGCCAAATCCCTGCAGATAAAATAAACCGGGAGATAATTGGCACGCACAGGTATAATCTTGAAGAGAAAGCGAACGTACCTTTTGCATGATAAGTCCAGCCAGGTCTGTTCCATTCTTTGAGATCCACCAGCCCAGAAATGTGTCGAGAATTTTGTGGATGAGAGGCGCGCACGGCTTCCATGAATCGTTGCTCGAGCCACGTATAACCCTCAGGAAGACGGCCAGATATTCCTCGGGAACCGTAGAAGCCATTTGCCTGGAGATTGACAAAAGTTAGCCATTATTCGTTTCGAAAGCAAAAGGCTGAAGGCACTTCAGGACTAGCACAAATAATACGGGTGGGAACATGCGAGCGGAGGATCAGATTTTTGTACAAGTCGGAGAGTCCGAAATATCCGCTAGTCAAACTCAGCAGCGGTTGGAAATTGGCGGTTATGCCTCGACAATCAGCGGCTCCTAAGTGATCGTAAAGCAGTCTCAAGCAATCCTCTTCCTCTCGAATGCCAAACTGTCCGGCCTGAATGACAGGGAAAAGTAGTACAGAGTCATCCTGTTGGAGTCGCTCTTGAATATTGCCACTATTTGCATTGTAATTTCGCTGAAGGCCAGAAAATGCAAGGCCTGCTTGATGCTCAATGTGGTGTGGCGACATTGACGAGTGTGGCCAGTGCAATGCAGGGGAAGTTGCAGTCCTGCTCGGTGTTGACGGAGGGAGTAAACCGTACGAGAAAGAAGACGACGTCTTCAAAAAGTCGAAGCAATAGCTCGATAATTCTGGAGCTGAAGAAAACGCCAAGTAGCGGTCTTGTCGATCCGTGAAATAAGACTTATTCAAATTGGCACTACAACGGAACGTTATTAATATTCGAATTTGTAGGATGGTGGACTCATTACCCGCTGATGATGACGCTATCATCGGCGCCATAAATCTTTGCGTGCCACGTCCCGAATCCCTCGTTGAATCGTGGAGGAACAAGCTTGGAAAGGACACCCTTGAGCTTGGGGCTACGGAAGAGAGAGACGTGACACCGGTCTGGAAAATCGTTGAGCAGCGGCGCTAGAAGAGCCGCGGTCGAGGATGGTCCAGGCCTCGTCGACCTATTGTAGTCTAGCTGTAGGTAAACGCGGAGGGACTTCTTTCGATGCAACGCATCGCGTAGGGTCTCTATCTGACGGAGTGAGTCCCAACCGGAGTGAGTTGACTGTCTGGATCTCGCTCACCAGTTCCGTCTCCGCAGATCCGATGTAAAGTGACGAGATGAATATTCGTCTTTCTGCGCCTCGGATTAAGTCCTGAAGGAAGATTAATCGTGAGGGGGAGCCACTGAAATAAATGTCTCACAATCAATTGTGTATAGAATTCGGCTGGTGTTGACAAAATGTGTATGTTTTCTGGTGACAGAGAAAAGTGCGGCTGGGTGCGGGACAAGGCGGACGCAAAATTCTCGATATTTGGGTATCGCGCTGTGTTGGAGAGGTACCGCTGGTACTTGGTGGTGGACCAGAGGCAGCGACGGAACATTGAAGTCACTCGGAACGGAAGCGAGCGCCTCTTTGTCCGAGTGCCACCGCGTTCCACTCGCACGTCCGTATCACTATGAGTCTTCCCGCGAATTTCGCCTCTTTCTCTTCAGGCCATGTGGAAAATACCGCCCCAGCCTCCGTTTACAAAAACTTTGTCAAATCACTCATCAACATCCCGTCTCGTTTCCTCTCCCGCCTTCGGTCACTAGATAGACTCTTGGATAGAGAAGCAGAGTCGAATCAGGCAATATCTTTCTTGTTAAGCTACGGCACAGATTCTGCCCCGCCCGTGGCACACATGGCTGCTCCACCGCCCTCCGCATTCCCCCCCTATCCAGGCCCTTGGTCGTTCTTCGCGTCGGGATACGCCGTCTCACTATTCGCGATGGTAAGACACACCCGTTCAATAGTCTCGTAACACTTCTTTATCTACACAAAGGCACTGCTCTTGAACCGCATACAAAACATTGTTGTACCACGGCGACCGCCATTGCACCACGCTCGTTCGACCCACGACTTGCGAAGCCGTTGGCTGCTCCTCCGCATGATTCTGCCCTCAATATTTCCCATTGATTTGTCATCCACTTACTCCAGAACGGTCCTCAGACTGCCATCTATGTATTACATCTTCAAATCACTTATTCTCTGGTCAATTTTGGCCCTGCAAGCCTCGGATTACCTTTCTTCTACTTCCTGGAAGCCCCTGCAGTTGTTAGATGGCTGGGCGGCCCGCAAGGAAATGGATGAGATTTGCTGGTCCACGTTTCTTGCTATATGCGGAGCGCTATGCGTCGGTGCTCTGACGAGAGGGTTAGAAGGCGTTGGGACCACTAATGTGGCACCGTTCAACTTGGTTTGTTCCTTTCTCTTCCGCGCTCAATCCACTCTTTTTTGACTATGCTCAAAGTTTGGCTATTCTTTCATGCTGCACTTCTATTCCTCACCTCTAACCCATCTGGTGAAACCAGAAGGACTACCTTCCCGTCCAGACGTGAACGTCATTTTCATCCTCTTGGTACCCCTGTTCCAGGTAAGAAAACCCCATCTGAAATACAACGTAACTGACATTGTCTCAGCTTTCAATGATCCACTTCATTGGGGTAAAGCAGAGCTGGTCTAATCAGCGGCTACTCCCAACAACCATCTGCTCGATGTTGACGCTTATTCATTTCCACTCGGTTATGTGGTTCTCACCGTCTTCGTACCCGCTCCTCAACTACGTTACTTGCATCTTTGACTCAATGCTTCTCCTCGTGATTCTGGTTGCCTTTTCCCTCAATATCCTCACGCAATTATTATTAGAGGGTTCTATTACTCGTCTCTTCGTCGGACATGCCCCGTCTCTCATGCCGAAATGGGACGAAGACTTTTCCAGCGTATTGCTCCGCCTTGGCATCGCCAGCCTTGAAGCAACGAGCGTTACTGGCCTGGGAAATGAAGTCAGTGGCATCCCTCTCACCGAACACTTGGAAGGCGCCGTCAAACATCAAGTGCAGTACGGTGAAATCGAGATGAATCGCGCAGGTGTATCATCCATCACGCACGCAACTGAAGGCCAGGAAGGCGGCACACGGAAGGAAGGCTTTTCCAACGAAATTAGGCGCTTCAGAGTGGGCCCATCTTCACAAAGCGACCCCTTGGTGGATACAACATGGTACACGGAGTGCAAGAGATTTGGTTATGCCGTTGCTAGGTTTGGATTGGGATGTGGGCGGATGATGGGACGTATTTTGCGTGGCCAACCCGTTTTCCTTCCGCCGCCGACCCCATATATTGGACAGAATCAGCGTCTCGACGTTCAGTCGGGCAGCCCTTCTCAAGAAGATGAAACCGAAGACTCCATTTCTCCTCAGCAAGATATATACGAGCGTTTTCTTTCCGGCGAGGTGCTCAGTGATGACGATGAAGAATTCTCTCCCTCTAGCGACCCAATCCCTCGACATGATGATGACAACGACGGCACGGGCAGCGAAACACCAGATGAAGAAGTCGACACTTTGGCATTATATAACGATCTCTCTGCTACCACTTCATCATCCGCCACTGCGTCGCTTCTCCTGGCTCACATGACTGACACGTCGGCATCACCTTTGACACGTCGGAGATATAGGTACTTAGTCTCTGGTCAACCAGAAGCAGCTGGTCACGAGACTAGTTCACGTGAAGCATTTGTTGACGGCAAGCGAAGCCAGCAAGACCCTTCAAACAATGAGTCCCGAAGAAACTGTGTCATTTGCACAGTCGAGGAGCGACAAATTATCTGCTGGCCCTGCCGGTGAGTGTCTCATACACAATCCTTTATCTAGCGCAGGGCTCACTAGGTGACTTGGTGTGCTAGATGCCTAGCGCTCTGTGACGACTGTCGTCAGAATCTTGCATCCCGCTTCTCGGTATCAAAGCATACGTGCCCATGTTGCCGCCAACCGTGAGTCCGTTCTCGGTAGTTTGGCTCAGTGTTTTGACGTTGACGATTTGAACAGTGTTGAGGGTTTCTCCAGGATATATATTCCTTGATGTGTATCTCCAACCCGTAACGTGTATTTTATGAATGAAGACTGTACGTATCATATAGTATGTTTGAACTTTTTCATGTACCACTCATCTGCGTGAAACGTAAGACGTAGATTAACGCTTGATGGATTCGGTCCTAGATTCTGTCCGGTGATTAAGACATCGTATGAAGTTTTTTTGCAGAAGCGCCTTGGCGCAGCTCGGAGAAGAGAACTGGCCGTGTCTCAGATATTTCCTTTTACCCCTCTCCCTCTCCCTTTATGGCCACATTGTTTCCGTCCCAGATTACAATCCTTTTCTGGCTCGTTTCTCCGTCAGAATTGCCGCCCAAACGAGGCAGTCGTTGGTGTTCAGTCGGGTCGGCCTAGATGCAAGCTTGTCCCGGATAGCCTATGATAGTAGTACCGAGTGGCGCGCCTTTTTCTTTTGCCGGGTTCTTTGTCAAGTTTTGACTTTTACGGTTAACCGTCAATTCGACGCTCAGCCAACCGTGATTACTGTAAGTATATCCCTCCCCGCAACAACCATTACACGTGATACTGAAGCGGCACCCACAGCTTGTTCCGCATGTAATCATTTTGCTGTAATGTCAAGATCTGTCCCGCAGCTATTAACTTGAGCGCGACATGCTTCGAAGCTCGAAGTTCGAGAGGCGTACTGTGTAGTGAATTCGTCGCTGCGCGACCGCGGTCCCTCGTGCCAATACTGGGTTGTGTCCAACATTAGGGTACTCCATATGCTCCCAGTGATCGCGTCTAGTAGTAGGACTCACACAACTACAGTAGCAATCACTTTATCTTTCCACCCCCACAAACTGTGGAGCGCGCTGCGTGCCCGTATTGTCGCTCTAGGTTTCACTTGTCCTTCGTCTATGTCAGTGGCGTACATGTGTCGATCGCAGTATCGCAGTCACCTCGTACGTACTGCGCTTCAAGTTGGCCACGTGTCGAATCAAGCGCTGATAGCGCAGTAGCTATCTATCAGCTGTCCCAAGATGCCTCATGCAGCAGCGAGTTCGAGACGACCAAATGAGGTCCGCATCCGTTCTTTCGAAAAGTTCCGACACGAACGACTATAATAGCACCCCCGAATAGGCACCCTCAACATGATCTGTGTGCCTGTGTACCTCGTGGGTATGTTGCCTTTTTTTTCTCTCGCTTGTGCCTTCGCAAATACTGAAAAGACAGATCGGAAGTGAAACGCACCGAATACCAAGATGGGAGCGGAACAGGTGGTGGAGATTGGACGGCTACTGCTGTCCTAGATTAATTGGTGTTACTGGCCTCGAGCCAGGCGAGTACAGGGTCCAATAGCTCTAATACAAATGTGTTGTCTGATGTGCTCCATTCCATTGGAGTGTTAAACACGCCAACCAAGTCCTTTCGCGGAAATATTGTCGGGTGATCTCGGACTTTTGGCCCTGCATACGGTCGACGTTCGATGTTGAAACAATGGTTGCTTCTCTTCATTCTGATCTATGTCTATTTTTTGGACAACGCTCAGTAGTACCGAGGCAAAGGTGCCAAGCTCCAGCCGAAATCATGAGTTTACGAAAGCGCGTGAATCAAGATCGGGGTAGAGAATAATGTCATTGTTAAGCCAGAAGATACGAAAGACACAGAGACTCGCACGATCCTGCGTAAATAGTATTTGCACCGAGGTCGAGTGCAGGCAAACGCACCCTCTTAGATGAGCGACGATCGCAGAAGCCAGCTGCATTTTGGCAAGTCGGACAGACAGTTTCCGAATTCCGCCGCATACCTTCGCGTTGATTCCGCCCAGGCTCACCATCGTTGCACCCCAAGCGGGTGAAAAAGGCTAAGCAGGGATTACCAAAAATAGACGTCCTTCGTTCCCCGCACTAAGTTCGTGCGTTACGGGCGTGCAGAGAGCCTAGGCAAGAACCAAGTACAGTGGTGGAGTGGATCGAATTAGATTGGAAGATGTAGTACGGAGATGTGGATGGATGCAGTTTCGAAATCTGTGACAAGACAACCGTAGACACGCGACGATCACAAGACGTGTCAAGAGTACAGGAGTGGGTACCTGTTTGCTTGTTTGTCGTGATATGAATGAGTCCGTCTCAGGTCCCACTGCCAGTCTCGGTTCTTGGCTGACCCTGGCGAGTCTCATCGCCAAGCCGAGAGCACGCGTCGCCCACGGAACAGAAATGGTGACTGGTGACCCCCGGCCACTCAATTGTTATAATAAACGACGACGACCAGACCCCAGCCACTCTTCTGCTTGCCTTTTTCTTTTCCCGATGGCAAGTGCAAGCACAAGCACCAGCTCGCAGGCACCGGCGCAGGCCGGCAAGCCCCTCGTCGCCCAGGGTGACTGGACCAAGAACCTCGTTCAACTCGCAAAAACAGCAGAACTCAAGTAAGGTTTTTGGTTTCTTCCCAGCTCCAAGTCCAGCTCCCACGGGCGAGTGGCAAAAAAGCCGTTTCATATTGATGGATACTCGCCACTTGGGGACGTGCTACCACTGGCAACCAGTCGTAGTTATTTTTGGCCGTACTTGCCACGACTCCACAGTATTCGTGTTTGGGCGTTGACAGGTACTGGTTCGTGTACAGGAAATATGCGCTCACACTACAACTACAAACGGCCCACATACTCTCGGCGCATGCCACGTTAGAGCAGAAGATGAAATCAATACAGGATCTCAAAGAACAAAAGAACAAGTGAGGTCGGGATCTTTTCTTTGCGATCTCCGAAAACTCACGAATTTTATCCGTCATGCGTTTGGTTCTGCGATCCCATCTGATGGTACCACAGGCTTGACAGCGAGCGCGCGAGGCTGCTTAACTGTCTGAGAGAGGTGTGTTTCACTTCCTTAAACGCTATCCTCCCTATTTGGGAATGCGGCACCTCCCAGGCCCTGTAAACAATTGTTGAGACTGACCACACATGTTCCACTTATCAGGTGAACGAAGATCGTGACAAGGTATGGGTGTGCGGGGGGCGTCCTGTAGCCAATCGGCGCAATCTTGGGTAATATCATTTCTGACGATTCCCTTCCGGTAGACCGACATGATGGAGGCTCAACTCAATAACGAGTACGTTTATCGACACTCCGTGGGCCGAACCGCCCGACGCAGTTGTGATCGCTAACCCCGGCCGCGCGGTAGGTGCACCGAGCTTCGTACGCGCATACAACAAATCACGGACGGCGAGTATGCGACGGCAAAGCGAGACGTCGATACGCTTCGTGTGGAGCTCGGTCAACCACCACTTCCGACCTTGCAAGCTACGCTGGAAGAAAAGTCGCAACAGTACGTCCGCTCCGCTGTGAGCGCATCAATAAGCCGCGATCAACTAACGGCGACGACAGGTATCTACAAGAGCGCCGGCTCGGTGGTGAGCAGCACAGCAAGCGCACAGCTGATGAAATAGTGTCCGAAGGAGCGCCAGCGACGAGCACGAAGCGCCCGCGGGGACGCCCTAAAGGAAGCAAAAACCGGGGCGGAAAGGTACCCAGTAGCGGACAAGCGCCGGAGGCTGTCCCGGTGTAGTAAGTTAGGTACGGTGGCGACGCAATTGGCGCAACATCTCGAGGACGCGAGTATGTCGGATGGCTGCGTCTCGCATCGCCACCGTGCAAGCGAATTACTGTACTACTGTACCTGCGTTGCTTCGGGGGAGAGCCGATTTTGGAAGCGAACACTTTCTCCTTCGTATTATTTTCTCGCCTCTTGTTTTGTTGTACAGTATCCGTAGAAATTCTATTCGGCAAAGTTGGTCATACGAGACGAGTCCGAGTCAGGACAGACGGAACTTGTGGTTCCGTCGGGCATGCGAGTCATGCGAGTCATTATCGAAATAGCCTATGTAATCAAAGGAGGCATCTGTCATCAGGCGCAGATTCGGGTTAAAGACGGTGTGGGTCCTGACAAATGACCCGTTCCTATGACCTCCATATCGGGAGAATGATGAAGATCCATTCGAAATAACCATTAAAAGGCCGGTATACTCTTTTTGCTGCGCTCTACTGCGTGATACTGCGGTGTCAATGGGGCTCAGGGTAATCAAAAACTTCAAGTGCTACTTCCAACTAGGGCGGCAGGGGGGGATAGGAGGGCGCGACGGGCGGAATACACGTGGATGGAATACAGGAGGACAGTGTATGGAGAAGTGGATCGGGCTCGGCTTGGGGGTTGTGTCATGCCAGATGATACGAGTATTAGTCGCTAGTCGCGGAGTTTCGGAAAAGGTAGTGCGGGCTCGGCCGGGATAGAGGGATGGTAGCCGATCTAGATACGCAGATCTGTGGCAAAGCCGGTGCGACGACTCATCATGCGCGAGTAACCCACAACATATATAATACCTTCCCCAATTCCATGCCTCCCCCTCACCATCCCCCGCCGTCTCTCATCCACACCCGAACATGTCCTATTCTCCTGTTCACAAAGCTAGCCTCGTACCTGCAGCCACCCATTCACAGGCTCTTCTCGACCTTGTCGACCAAAAGCTTTCCCGCCCTATCATTGGTAAGTTCTCCTCCTTTACGTTACTTCAAATGTCCCTAAACCTCAGCCCCCAGAATACCTCATCGACTCTGTAGCGGAGACTGTCGACTTTGCTTTGGGTCGTCCCTCACATTCGGGTCGCGGCCGTGCCCTCTCGAGGCGCTCCGAGGGGTCTGCCTTCACCGCGATGGTCAACAACGTTGTCACTCGCGCTGAGGTTGAATTGCCTGTCATCCTGGCTACCCTTGTCTACCTGGACAGGGCTAAGCCTCACCTCCACATCGCCCTCGAAGAATGGGCAAATGAACGTGTATTCCTGGGCGCTATCATCGCAGCGAGCAAGGTGAGCATCTCTACATCCCCATTTGTACAAGCGCGCTGACTCACAAATGTTCGCAGTATCTGAACGACTCTTCGCTTAAGAACGTGCACTGGGCTGTGTGCACTGGTGTGTTTGGCAAGCGCGACATTGGCCGGATAGAGCGCGAGTTTCTCGACGTCCTCGATTTCGAGTTGAGCATCACCGAAGACGATATTATGGCACATCACGACTCTATCATGGCCCTTGTCTTGCCCGCCCACCGGCGTTCACACGGAATTTCCAGGGCACCACTTCCCCAGCTCGGTTACCCATCTGGCTCTCCCTCATCCACCGAAGCATCCTTCTCTCCACGCACCCCTACCGACGCGATTCCCATGGCTGTGGACCCTCATCCAAAGGCTGAGCACGAGCGCTCTCGCCATGTAGACCATGAGGCGCACCCGGCTGTACCCGCACCGGCACACGTATCCCAGCCACGACATGAAAAACGGCAATCGCACAGCTCTTCCACTTTCCGATTGCTCCGGAATCTCCCTTTCCCACGACCGTTTTCCCACTCGTCCTCGTCCTCGTCGTCAAGTAGTGAGTCATCACAAGCGCCGCAACAGAGCGCTGCACAGCAGGGACGGTGTCAGTTACTAGCACCGTTCGCCGCTCAACCCTCGGCACAAGTTTGCGCATAGATTTCATTTCCCGATGGTTATCTTCTCTTTTATTATGTTCATATCACACGCATGTTATGGTCCACTACACGCAATTGTTCATCTGATGTCACTTTTCGCTTCTAGTCTCACACGTTTTTTTAGCTAACTCTGTAGCACATCTTACGAATACATTATATCAAGTTCGGAGAAACGACTACATTGTAATAACATACAGCACCGTAATAAGCCCGGTTATCCGACATTGCTGAGCTGATGGATGATTGATGCTGATGTGATGATGAGTTGGCACCAGCCGCCGGGATCCGAGTGGATCCGAGATCTCAGTCATCAGCATTACACCACTCTCACGCTCTCCGTTCCACCTCGACTGCATAATGAGCATTATTCGTCCCTTCAGAGCTGACGACCTTTTCAAATTCAACAACATGTTGCGTACATTCTCACTTACATTCCATTGCGCCCACCTCATAATTCATCCACCAGAAACCTCGACATTTGGACCGAGACGGTGCGCATCAAAAAGTCCGCGCTCACCCCCGTTCTTATTCTTTTCGCAGTATGGCCTGGGTTTCTATTTCAATTATCTTTCCCGTTGGCCCGATATGTGTTGCACCGCCCAACACCCCAGCGGACGACTCATGGGCTATGGCACGTATTGAGGTCTCCCAGAGAACGAGAACGCAAGTTGACCCGACCCACCGCTCACTCCGACAGTTCTAGGCAAGGCTGAGGGTTCCCAGCATGACTTTCATGGCCACGTCACCGCTCTGACCGTTTCCCCGGAATACCGACGCCTCTCGCTCGCTCGCGTCCTCATGAAGTTCCTCGAGACCGTGTCCGACGACGTATACGGCGGCCTCTTCGTCGACTTGTATGTCCGCTGCACAAACACGATCGCGATGGAGCTCTATGAGGGCCTCGGGTACAGTGTCTACCGACGCGTACGCGAATACTACGGAAGTCTGGGTCTAGGTCCTGGTGGCAAGGACGAGGAAGATGCTTTCGGTTCGTGCTTATCGTTTCCTTGCCCTCCCGCTGACATTTTCTTGCCCTAGACATGCGCAAGCCCTTGTCACGAGATCCGTATCGGCGTAGCGTGCGACCAAATGGGCGTGATATGATCGTTAGCGCACATGATGTCTCATAGCTTTAGCGACATGCGCCTGCATGTGTGCCCCAGATTTTCTACGCACTCTATACCTTTATCAGAAGTTCCCCGGCTTCTCGAGCACGCCAGCGCCCCACATCGCTGGTCCGAAATCACTATATTGAGAGCAACGGGGGTTCGTCAGGCACATGTACTAATTGTGCCAACTCTTCGTCGTAGAACTTCACCAGTGCCTCCTTGTCCGCGCAGAACGTCTGGAGTTTGATGCGCAGCTCTTCTGCGCCGGCGGCGGGACGTGGCGCCTTGCCGATGCCGACAGGATTAGCTCCGACGCGGCCTGAGCCCATCAGACGATTCGTGAGAAACAGGAATCCGTGCGTGCCTCCGAGCACCTGCACGAACGCCACGCCCGAGCGGTGCACAAACTGCGAATACGCAAACGGCGCACGGCGGTAAGAGTACGCGGCGTCGACGTGTGCGGGGTACGCGTTCGTCCCCTCGATGTCGAGCACGAACCCGAAGCGCCGCAGCAGTGAGTACTCAAAGTAGTGCGCGGCCTCGCCCTGCCGGTGCTCTGGCACCTGCTTTTCGATGTCTACCACGTTCGGCGGCTGCACCGCGAGCCCTACGGGGAAACACGATTGGAACGGGTTGCGGTCTGCGATGTCGCTGATGGGCGAGACGTAGGCCTCGACCAGCGTCAGCCCATAACGCTCAATGGTGCGAGTCCACATGCGTAACATGTCTTCGATGCACCGTGCCGCGGTGCCAATCCAATGTAGTTCAAAGTGAAAGATGGTCGCAGGGTTATGGATCAGATCGTGATGCAGTATCACAGTTTCCGCCTGGTCGCTTTTCTGTTCATCAAAACATCACGATCCTTCGCCATGTTATGAGCTCAACAATAATCGTACCTTGTTGGGGTCCATGTCGATGACCATACTTTGGCTCAAGATAATGCGCTTCTTTGATTTTTTGACGACGGTTCTCGGAAGGCTGGACGGATAGTGGCCTGATCGCGGGGCCTCGTCTGCCGTCTGGGCAGGCGGTTTGGATCGAAACCAGCCTCCTTTTGGGGTGTTCCCAATTGCGTATTCTCCCTTGAGCCGGTAGAAGTAGTGCCTATTTATTGTCAGACCTCGCGATTGCCCGCCCGCGTGGTACTTACCCGTCAAAGAATCCAGGTCGGCCCGTACTATGCTCAAGCAAACCCTGATCCTGCAGCTTGGTCCCCCATTCCGTGGCCTGATCTCGCGTCGACACGTCCCGGAACTCGCGAACGAGCCAATTCACAAACTCATATCCAAGAAATGAGTCTGGGTACTTGTGACGTTGCCATCGGTGCTCCTTGATCGGAATGCCGTCCTCTTCGCGCATGGCCTTTGCGATCGCCGCTAGGCTCATGTCTGCGATATCACGCTCGCTCTTCATTTTCTTCCGCAACGGTCCCGCTGCGTGTATCTCATTGAGGCGTGCCATGAGGTGGTCGTCAAGCACCATCGCTGCTGGTCCCACATCCGTCACAAGCAAGCGTAAAGATGGCGCCGGTCCAAGGGCACGCTCGTCCGGTGGCTGCCAACGCACACGAGAGAACATCTCCGTAAGCTTTTCAATCCCGAGTATCCGGATCTCCTCGTCATTGAGCTTGTCGCCCATATTGCCACCGATGCTGCCCGTATACGTCGGAGGCTCCAGCGTGGGGATGACGACGAAGCGCGTGCGCCAATACCGTAGCGATTCGTTGAACTGTTGTTCATATCCGGCAACCAGCATGTCCAGTCTACCCGAAATGCATGCAGTCAGAGAAAACTGTCGAGCGAGGCGTGATGCGGCTCACCTATTCCAGCCGTAATTTTCTAGACCATGATACGCGAAGGACAAACTCAGTTCCGTATACCCGGCGCCCAGTTTCGGCCAGACCAGGCATTTATAACGCAGAGGATGCGTAGGCGGCATACGGCGCACGTATCGCCGTACCTGGATCGCTTCGCCCGTGTACGCAATGCGGTGGATCTCATTGCTCATGCTTAGGTAGACGGGGTCGGCCTGGGCGCGCAGGGCTTCAGCAGCTCCACTCGGACGCGGAGTTATGTCTTCATCGGACACGTACGACTTGGTGCGCCGCAGAGCGGGGTCGGGGTCTGGGTCGAAGGCCGGCGAGTTAGCGGGGCGCAGGATGATTTGGAACCCCTGCGCAAGCCGTAGTGCAATCATGCCACGCATGACGACAAGCGCCCATGCACGGCGAACCTCATCTGGATTGTGGGACTGTACGGCGGGCGGACGCACAAGGAACGAGCGTGTCTCGGGCGGATCTACGACAAAGTCGTACGAGAAAACATCGTATGACGTTTCGAGCTCGGAGGTGCTCGGAAACTCTTCTGTCGTAAGCGGCAGACAGCCTGGAGTCACCATGGACCGCCATTTGATGTCATGCTTGAAGACAGGGTGCGGGAACATATGCAGCCAGCGTCGCGCAAGAGACAAGTCGTTATATGAGACGGGGATCTGGGGGCCAGACGGGGTCAGTCGAACGGATGGCGAGGACGAAGCAACGAGAAATGCGCTGTTCCCGAGCACGATGCTACGTCTTTTCTCAAATAGACTTTCATCGCGTGGGGGAGTGTTCATCGGTGACTGGGTGTATCTAGTGAGGGGGCTAATATGAGTGATGGGTCCCGTGTCTTCGAGTGCTTTGGAACGCCTCGAGCTCGGGATGCCTTTGATAGGCATGGGACGAGGCGACGACCAGGAATCTCCAGTCGCCATGGGTGGGCTAACAGGGTAAGGCTGGGGTTGAGGCGCAGGAGACTTCTTCTCAGCAAGAGTGGTGGGCAATATGGCCGTACTTGATCGGTGTGCACTCTGGACAGGCGTTGATTCGCCCGACACCGAGACGGTAGAGGTCACAGCCTGGCTGGGCCCGCTACGAAACGGATTGAATAGCCAAGGAGTTAGCTTTGAGCGTAACAAAGAAGTAGAGCCTCTTTGAGAACTCCGGTTGCCTTGGGTAGACGAAGTCGAGGCATCGGATTGATTCGAGCGAACAGAGCGAATAGAAGCTTGAGAAGGAGATGTACTCAAATCACTGGTGGAGGTAGCAGAAAGCGAAGCCACCAAAAGCACCTTCTCATTCCTGGGAACTGGCAATGGCACCCTTTCGGAAGGACCCGGACTTTCCTCTATGGAATAGAAGTTGCTGGGAGGGTGAGAAGTGCGGTGTTGGGCACTGCCACGTTTGTCCGCGACCCTGACGGAAGATGGCATTGGAGTTGGCCCCCCGGTGGATACGCCCGAAGTACGGTTACTACTGAGGGGCCTCACTTCGTGATCCTTGAACTCGAAGATATCCGTGTCAAACTTGTCTGCCTCACGCTTGGCCGCCACGAACGCCTCGAAATTGCCCTCGTGATCATGGTCGAGAAGAGACGCATATTGTTCAGGAAGATAAGGAACTTCGATGCTGGATAACACGTCATGGTCAAGCAAGCCAAGCATTTGAATCTCATGCATCTTCGCGCGAGCGACAAATCTAATGAGGACCCTGTCAGATCGTCGGCGTCTCGACGTGGGCGGTGGTCTCTACCTGTCCTCACGCAAAGGCAGATCCATCTGCTTGTCCCAGAAGCTTATACCAATCCAGAAGGGTTCCCACCAGAATGTTTTCTTCTCACGGCCAATACAGTCTACAGGACCATCATCGCCGCCCCATAGAGGATCTAATGCACGAGAGCCATAGCGGCCAAGTTTTTCGACCCTGAAGAGCTCTGGTTCAATGCCATGAAAAGAAAAGATTGGGCTACGATGTAGTGGTGGTTTTGCTAAGGATACGAGATCGATTCCGAATCCTTGGTCCAACATCCGGGTGCTGGTGAGTCGCAATAGCTGCTTAGAAACACGATAATAACCGGTCCCAGGAGTAATGACGATGGTAGAAGACCCTGTTAGAGAGAGAGAGCGGTCGATATAATGAGTTTCCGTTGGGTTCAAAGCCATGTTCAACGCTTCCAAAAGAGGGCCATCATGCGCGAATGAAAGTTGCCCCACTAGGCGTACTTCGCCTTGTGTACCCGTTGGGGCAAAAGCGGTCGTCCGTGTTCGATGATAATGGTGCGTCAGGAGAATATCCCGCTGAAAGGCCCAAAATGAGTCCTTCAGACTAACAAGTGTGGACTGCCAGTCATATAAAACCTCCAAGTCTGTGATGACCTTGTAAAAGTCCTTATGCCACCTGCCATCCTCGTCTTGAAGCAAGGGGCCTTCCGCATAGTCGACCTCGGTGCGATCATAAAACACGCGTGATATCAGCACGATGGTGACCGTATGATTTGTGCCTGCCTCTTTCCATCTGGTGAAAAGCTCTGGGAGAAAGGAGTGGACTATTTTTTCATTGTAACGTTCGCCATCCCCGGAAAACTCCCAAAGTTCGCGACAAACTTGGATGAAAATCGTGACTTTTGCGGACAAAGAACGGTGAATGGACTTTGTAGAGCATGTCACGAGGCCGCTGGAAACCTGCAAGAGATGTGATTGAGCTGATGAGAAGACGAAAGCTAGGAATGTCGTACTTTCTCCCCACCCACATATATCGAGTCTACTTTAGCCGCAACAGAACCTATAAAGATCACCTCCTGGCCAAGGTAGACACAATGACCAGACAGTTGCTCGCTTAGTCTCCACATGTCATTCCTTCCGAGATACTGGTCTTGGAAAATGAGCTCCAGGTAGTCGGCTTGACACTCCGCCTTGTCAACCTGCTCCGAGCAAGTGAATGACCTGTGAAAAGTTTGGTGTACAGGCAGGACATTACTTTGGTCACGGTGACTTCGGTGTTATTTCGAATAGCAAAGGCTTCAGCGACGGGCTTTGGAAGTGAAATCTGTGGTTTGCATTATACAATTAAGCACGTTTTAAGTCAACCTCTGACACGAACCTGCAACTGCGGCCGGATAGACGGGTCTTCACTTGGAGCAAGGAAAAGGAAGCGGGATTTATCATGAAGTTGAGGGAGAGTGACAGATAGCAAGTCGCCGGCTGCGACGCCAGGGAGGTGGGCATGGTTGAGTATGACATTACTGGAAGAATCTCCCGCGCTATGTACCCAAGCGGTGAGTACTTTAGCCGCTCCAAGTTCGAGCGGGTGTTGAGGGAAATGGTTTTTGAAGGCAGACTGGGCTGTGTTGGACCGACGACGGCCAGACCGAGAGATGGACATAGAAACGAGGCTGGTCTGCGGTATTACTCGGTGCTGTCAATTATAGTACTTCTAGCGTTGCTGTCGCCGTTCGTCGATGACATTGGCCTCCGTCGTTATGAGGTGCTCAAATTTTTTTCATTCCACACTCTCAACATGTCCCACGCTGTCCGACCTCTACCTCCAATTCCAGCACAGAGATCCTCTCTCGACGCCGACCCATCGTCTTCTGGTTCGTCAACACCCGCATCGTCTGATGACTGTCAACCCCAGTTGGCAGAGCATACCCTTCGATATGCAGTATCCCTTCCTATCATACCTCCATCTATGAGTGTCAAGTTCGCACCACTTCCCGAGATAGGTCCTCGAAGACGCAAGTCTAACTTTCCTCTTGGTGTTGCTGCGAGGTCGCAGATGCTCCAGCAACGGAGAGAACACACTCGAATCCAAGGCGCCTACCGACAGCCTCCCTTATGGTCAGAAGATTTTGATGACCGTCCGACGATGCACATCCCAGAAGGAGTGGAAGAGGAAGATCCACTCGAAGTTCTAGGGAGACTGATTGCTGACAAGAGCAAATCATTATGGAGACGAGTGGTATTTAAAGGAAACCCGTCGGACAAACATGCCGCATCGGGTGACGTCAACGAAGACACTACTACGCACGAAGAAGACCATGCAATTTTTCCGAGACGCGAGGAATTACCATTGCCCTCAGTTCCTCCCAACCGGACACCTGAGCTTTTGAATAACGACGGTGGTGACACGGTCGAGAATCCGTTGCCAAGGGATTCTTCATAGGGATAGATCGTGCGATATTAAGCATGGTGCGTTTCGTAGTGCTGGTGTGGACATGAGGCTCAAGGATTGTAGGCAGGACATGGCATGGACTTCGAATTTATACCCCACTTGCGTTGATTCCATTTGCACCCGGCGAGGGCACTGTCCCACGCCGAGGTGCCTTTGTGCCTAGCTGTATATATCTAAATTCTGAGCTAAATCACAGGCACCAACGCCGACACTATATTGGGCGCTGGCGCGCACACCCTTTGTGACCTTGTCTTGATGTTGAGGCGTAGCGCCAAGATAAAACGTGCAGTGAGGCTGGAAGGCTGGACACTGGCTGGACTCACAGGGGCTGCCAAACTGTCGACGGATCGGCTAAGCTAAGCTGGGCGCTGCACTTTGACTGTCATCGACTGTCATGAGGCTTCAACACAGCATGATTGTCACAGCCACCACCTTTTCGTTCTTGCTCCTTTCTTCCTGATTTTCCCTTCCCTTCTCTTTTCCTTTCCTTGTTATCTTACCCTTTTTTTATAAGGATATTTCTCTTTCCTCGCACGGACTGGTCTGACGTCTGACGCCCAGCTCACCGGCAGGACATGGCTGCATGTACTCCCACTCCCACTCTGACTTTGTTTACGACCGTGACCTCGACAGTTGTCGTCACTACGTTCTCTGCTAGCGTGCAGACGCTGCCAGACACGACCTCTACTTTTGTGTCTTCTTCATGCCTGTCCACTGTTTCATCAGTTTGTGTCGCCTCAACAGTAATCACTGAGACAACAGTAATACCGGGTGAGTGATCGGGCAGTATCTGGTCAACCCTCATCCTGGCCTTTTATTTTTCTCGCGTTCGTGCTCTCTATCTCCAAGTCTAATCATATTGACGGCTGCATAGGCGGGGTCTCGACGGTATCGGTGCCTTTTGTCATCACGAGCATCATTACCGAGGCCAACCCGGTTTCGACACTCTTCACCACCAGCTGTTCATCTTCCTCATCCAGTTCCAGTAGCTCTAGCTCGTCCACCGAGTCTTCGTCACAAAGCCCTTCCCACCAATCGTCCGTGACATCCTCCACCCCAACTATCATCCCAACTACCATCTCAGTGACAACTACACCCCCACCTATTGTGATTACTAAGGAGGCATCATCGACACTCGATAATGGTGTTGTCACAGTGATCACATCCACTTCGACTTCTACTCCCCCGCCGACTGTCGTGCTTGTTTCGACTTCTGTTTCTATTTTGCAGTCAACCGCCTCGCAGAGTCAAGGATCGAAGTCTTCGATTGCTATCGTTCCCATCGTAGGCGGCGTGGCTGGAGGTTTCGCCCTGATAGTTGCGGCCTTTCTAATCTGGTTCTTTCTGTGCGTTCTTGTCACCTTCCCTCAGAGTGAGCTCTTATCGAGATCTTTATTATCTAGAAGAAAGTGTCGCCGGTCGTCCGGGGACGAGGACGAGGACGACATCGTTTTCCCCTACCCCGTTACTAGAGAACGAGGCCACGCCCAGCATCTGGACTTGAGCCACGAGCCCAAGCCATATGAGTATGGCCTCGTGGGGCGCTCAACCCATGATGGTGCCGTCATGGGCCCACGAAGCTCTCTCAGTCACTCTCGAACCACTAGCGATGGAAGGCCTGATTCAGCGACTGCCCTGATCGACCCATTTTCAGGATTCACCTCGATGGCAATGGGAACTGGGGCCGGGGGCTTGCTTTCCTCAGCTCCCGGTGCTCAGTCCCAAGGCGAAGTTGGGCGTCACAATTCACATGGTTCAATCAGTCATTTACCCCCAGGAGCTGCCCCAGCCACTTTTTTGGATGGTAGTAGCGGGCCGGGTGGTCCCACTGCTGGCTCCAGTCGATATCCGGCGGTCAACCCTCCATCGACCCGATTCAGCTTCCCAGCCGAAATGGTGGACGGTTCCAGTAGTTCCGGCAAGGCACCTCTGGTTGTAGGTGAGGGCGGAGGACAGTCAGCGCTCGCTGAGAAAAAGTCTGCTCCTCTCCCCTCGCATGAGGGCGATATAGTCGTCCATATGGACGGGGGTCGTCTTCCGGCCCCTGACCACGAAGTGTTGGCATCAGGCTCCGGGGCCAAAACCCTTGCCCAGCCCGAAGTATTAAACCCTGATGCGCCGCCGGCGTATGTGGCCTAGGCACATTGAAAAAGGCGGCATTGGTTATCGGTGACTGCGTCAGTTCTACTGACCGCTAGCTAGACATGGGGTAACTCATTCCACATCCTATCCGATGCTCCCATTCCTCCACTCTCAAGTATGATTCAGACGTGCTGCTCTTCTTGAAACGACATTATGTGTTAACGATGTTATATGTTGTACTCAGGTACTATGATGTTGATGACTGTCATTGGCCCTTTGGTCCTTTATCTCTTATGTTTTTATTCTTTCCTCCTACTTGGGGTTTCCACTTACAAGGACGGCATAAGCCGTGGTGCTGTATTATTATAATGGGATATCAGTCGCTTCCTGGCAGTGCGATGTTGTCCTGGGACACAATAAGAGGCGTCACGTGTCGTGACGCTGGACAAAGTGGCAGCCGGCGATACCTCTTGTCTGTCTGAGTTGAATGGACTTCGCAAGAACAATAGCGATGTGCTTTAAAACCGCAAAAAAACCACATCCTGATCCCTCTGCTCTACCCTTCTACTGTACTGTGCCACGGTGCTGGAACACCCTCGCTGTTACACTAGCTCTCTTATTTTGATTCTTGTTTTGTCTTACACCTTTCAGAATGCCATCTCGTTCTTGTACGTTCCCACAATCCACGCTGGATATATCGACTGACGCTGGAACCCTCTTAAGATATTTTTTACGGTCTCAATGTCGCCCGTATGCTGAGCATCGTCGCGTTATTGCTCGCATTCTCGAGCAGCATTGTCGTTGTTGTATCAGATATCCGGGCCGTGAACGAGTTTCAACATGACCCAAGTTCTAATGACGAATCCTGCGGTTACATAGAGTACGTACACCTGCGCATTTGCTATGTCCGGTCTCTGACCGAGTTATCCTTCTTCAGGAGCAGCACTGTTCCCAATCAACCTGCAGGTGTCTTCTGGGCAGTCCTCAACCGTCTCTTCATAGCTTTCCAGCTCGTTTTCCTTTTCTTGTCTGAGATCTCGTGGCCGATGGCCTTCTTCGACCGTTTTTTCCCAGTACTCGGTTCAGAATTTGGTCTCGGCGCACTCGGAGTATTCCAGACACTGTAAGTTTCACTCCTCCTCTTTCTTTGCCCGTGCTTACCACAGCTTAAACGACTCCCTTTAGCATTGGTGCTACGATTCTCTCCCACCACGTCGACGGCTTCACACTTGTCTCTGCATTTTTCCTTTTCTCAGTGGGCTGCTTAAATATCGCGCTTGGCCTCATCTTCCGAGAGCACGCAAAGTCAAAGCGTAGCATTCGCGCCAGGAAGGAAAACGACGCCGGTGCCCTCCCTATGCACACGGGAAACATTGGTTCCCCGACGAACTCTTCTATCTTCGGCGGGAAATCACCCAGTGGTGCTTCTAAACCAAACAGTTTCGGCTTTGGCGTACAGGGAGAGAAGCAAGCAGGCCTGAAAGGTGTGGGCTATCGCTCCTTTATACTCAAGGGCTGTGTCTAATCGCGCTTGGTGTAGGATTCATGATTTCCAGGCCAACGGAATCCGTCTCGCGCTACGCGTCTCGGCCGGTCAGTGTTGGGAGCCTTTTGAGCCGCGTCGAACCCGAGGAGGCCGAATCCGAGGACGATAAGGCCACGCCGATGTTCCGTTCCAGCCCCATTGCAATTTAGTTGTCTCACGCCCTGGGAGGTCATCTGGCCGTGGGGATCACCCCGAATACGTGCTGTCATCAACGCTCTTGTTTTATGCAGGCGCTCGAACATGCTCTTTCTGGACCATTGTTTTGCTATGACTTACAGTATCATACTCATTTCTCCACTCGCTGGCCGCTTGGGAGGATCACCGTTAACTTGACTTTGACGTTCACTGGTGAAACTTTATAATCGCATCACTGTAACAATAGTGTCCATCTACTGTATGTATGATACAATAACTAATTGCTGATAGGGGGACGACGCCGAGATCTGCCAGAAGATATTAAGAAAACATGGTATGGATTTCCCATAGCTAGGGCTGGAGTCTTGTCCTCGAACACCACCGACCCTAAGCGACGAGAGGGAGCCAAAATCTAAATCCCTAACATACTTTGTGTTGGCCCAAGCAAGGAAGTTCCTTCCCATAAACTTGAAGTGGTCACCCAACTTGATTGCTAGATCTAGATCTAGTAGTTGGATTCATCGATATTCTTCTGCCATGAGTCAAGGGCTTGGATAACTGTCTGTCTGTCCCAACGACCTTTTGCAACTTCTTTGCCGTCAATGTGGAGTGCCGGAATCCAATAAACATATTTCCTTCTCCAAAATTCCTGACCTGGATCTTGAATATTGACTACATCGAGCTCGAATTGGTACTGAAAGAAAATAAGAATAAGTGGAGGTTTGCATCGCGCAAAGGCTCAACAACACCTTTTGCCTGACTTTGGCTAGCTCAGCCTTGGCGACCTGAGAGATTAGGTTCAGAGAGACAGACAAACCCCGTTATGACACACTGTACGTACGTCGCAAAGAGAGCAATTTGGCCCTGAGTAGAGTGTAAGTCGGGCAAGTCTTGCAGCGGCACCAGCAGACATCGTGTCGGAGTGGCTCGTTTTGTCATCCGTCCGCGTCATCCGTTCGCGTCGCGTCGCGTCGTTCCGTCTGGTTGCCGTGCTGTCGGTTCCGTTTGAAACGGGATCGTGTTGCGACCTCATGTCGTCCTTTGTTTCTTGAGATCCGACGTTTCTCCAATCTTTATGCTGCCTCAATGATTATTCCCGACCCGCCATGGAAGAAAAAAAGTGAGCACGCTCCCACACCCAACCTGACGGACGTAGTTCATCTTACTGTAACAGCTCGACCGTGTCCGTTTTATTCTCAAGGACGCTGCGTTTTCACAGAGTCCTGTGGGTTTCTCCACGATGTCAAAGTGAAAGGCTCCGCGGACCAACATGTTGCCAGCGTTTCCCTCGATGCGAAATCGTCTCAGGGTTCTATATCCTCAATGGATTCTGTTGTTAAAGCTCCCCTCACCATAGCAGTCCATTCACCCACCTCGCCATCCTCTCCCGCACGCTCTCCTCGCATGGCCAACCTTCTTTCAGCTCTTCAAGGTATCATCGGGCCCGACCCTTCGGAAATTACGGAATTGACCGCTTCTGAGGGAGAGGAGCCGTTATGTGACAGATCTGACGCTTCTCACCTTCTTCGTGGCGCTGTGAATGGCACGTGGGGGGTCGATGATGAAAATGTGAAACACCTACTCGGGGATTCACCACCTCAGACTAGTGCCGACATCGTTGAGAGTGTTAATGACACTTCCCCTGCAGGTGACACCGACGATGAGAGAAAAAAAATATTGTCCCCTCCCGGTCTTCTATCCCCTGTGCAGATCGGCACAGTCCCTCCCGTCCCATTTCCTCATGCTGCTCTCGCCTTCGATTCTGACTCTCCCGAAGCTTGGATCGGTCCCACACCATTTTCCCTCTCTCCTCCCCACTTGAGCCAACCGGGTCCCACCCTCGATTTCCTTTCGTTTCCGTTCTGTTCACCCGTATCGCCTGTATTGTCCAGAAGGCTGTCTTCTTCCGCTAGCTGGAAACAGAGTAGCCTTCCTACACTGCGTGATTCCAGCTTGATGCCTACTTCCCAGGCATGGCACAGTCTCCTTGACTCTTTCACCCCCGAACAGAAGGAGGTCGAGGACGCTATTTCAAGTAATGGGATGGCCAATGAATCAGACCTGTCTATTGATGTGTCGAACACAGAAAGACCCCTTGTCTCCTTATCTTCTTCCGACATTCCTGGTTTGAGAAGTCCCACACCAATGACATCTTATGAAAACTCCCCTGACACTCAGTTCGCTATTATGACCATCCCTGACGAAGACTCCTTTGGTGATCGAGAGGAATATTTGCCCACCGTACCTGAAAGCTCCCCAGTACCCAGCCAGCTTTCGTCGATGGGGGTAGAGGACCACCCTGTGGAACCATTGCATCACCCTACGCCAACGGTGGATATCAACGCTACTTCGACTCACAGTGCCTCAGTATCTGAACATTCGCCCGTCTCCCCGCGAGCAACCGCAGAGGCTACAGATTTCGACTATGATGCATTGTATCAATCTCTCGTCATGTCCCCAGAGGAAGCGGCGTCGAAGCGTCTGTCGTGGGTTTCTCGTTCATCCCCGCCCAGGGCCTCGTCTGTGGGTACCCTTTCGGTGCCTGGCTCCATGGTTGCGCGTGCCGATGCGCTTAGACGCTCCCATTCAGCCGATCTCCCGCGGTCACACGTAGCGCCACCTTTGTTGTCTGAGAATACTAGCCGCACCTCAAGCCCGTTGTTGGAGACTCCAGTATCTTCCGGTTCAAGCCAGGCCGATGCTTCGACACAGTCCATCCAAGTTGCTCGCACGAGCCCTGCAGCCCTCTCCACGACAAGTCTCGTTGCTAGTACCTCCCCATTGATATCATCGAAGCAAACTCTACTCCCCGCTGAAAAGTTGCCCCTTCAGTCTTCACCCATCGCAGGACCCTCGGGAGAAGTAAAATCTTTGCTGAACGGACCTCCTAGGAGTATATGGAATTCCGTGTCCACGTCAAGGAAGGTTCCATTTGGTTTCCGTAACTCCATCTCCGTGCGTTAGTCTCCATATCGAGCGAAAACGTTTATTGACACTGGCCCCTGGATACAGTCAGAGAAAGGTCCCCTAGTTGGATCCAGGAAACGACCGAGTGTCTTATCCTTAACTCCTGTCTCATTGATTGATAGATTCGAGACTCCTGGCAGTGCCAGCAGTTTTTCTTCTGAATCATCACAGTCAAAACCAAGCTGGGCTCGGCCACTTCACCTCGTACGTTCACCGTGGATACTTCTCTGCTATTCCATGGTGACGATACACGTAGTCTCAACCATCCGAGGCAGGACCCCCAGTTCATCGCTCCAGCTCGTATAGAGATTCTCTTGCATCTTTTACTGATCCTCTGCACCCTCAGCATTTTTCTGTGAGTGGTGTCCTTATCATCACGCAGGTCAATTTTTTAAAAACTCGGAAATAGCCCTCGTCTTCGCATTCTTCGCATTCTCCGCCGCATGTCCAAATTCACAATGAACCCCACTCTACAAATCACATCTCGAGCGTACTCACCCATAATAGTTCAATATCTGCATCGTTACCTGACGCAAAGACCTGGCACGACTCAGTTCATCTCAACCCCGAATCTCACGACGAGGACCGACGTCCAGAAATCCGTCCCATTCCTAATGATGCTAATGCCTCAGAGAACGGGGATCAGCTTCTCACTTTTACTCTGGGCCCAATACCTCTCCCCTCCGCACCACCTACATTGCAGCGAGAATCCTCCTTGTTTAATTCTGCCCCTAGTTCTGCGACGACCCCTGAACGCTCGTTGATTTTTGCTATCGCTAGCGATGATGCAGACTCTGTTCGTCGTGTGCTCGAGCACAGTCATGCAGATCCAAACGAGTCGATTGGCCCGCAGTCCGCGCTGGCTTTCGCACTTACTAACGAACGACTGGCCCATAAACTTGACATCGTAAAAGCGCTGCTCGCTCACGGCGCAAATCCTGCTGCGCTCCGCAATCCGGAGCTCAATCCCCCTCACCGAGATATCGCGGCGGCCGATGACACAATGCTTCTATCACCGCCTCCAACCACGACTCTAGAAGCTATGGATCCAGCGACGCGGTAAGTCTTTAGGCTTTTGCCAGATTTGGCACATTGATGTATATTCGGAAAGGTATTACGTGTCACGAGCCGACGCGCCGCAAACTCGTCACTTGTCGACACTCCTTCAAAGATCACTCTTCCGCCCGTTAGGTCGCGCCCGTTACGATATCGTCGGACAGGATCGAGTCTTCGAACAGCTCTTTACTGTGTTGAATCAGCATTCTAGAACGCTTTCGGTGTCCCCACTCGTGCTCTTGCTTTGTGGTGCGTTTGTATCTGTCGTTGACCAGATGAGTCAAAACACCACACCTTACAGGGCCCAGTGGTCACGGGAAGAGTCTCCTGGCGCGGAGATGTACGTCTACTCTCCGGGATATTTGTTTGCGTGAACTGAACTTGTCGTTCAGTCGGCTCTCTTCTCGGTGTTCCGACACATACTGTGAATGTAACAACCCTACAATCTACACACGATATATGGGACTCATATTCAATGAGCCCCTACGAGGTATGCTTTAGTTCACCTGGCCATGCTACTGTACACATTTTTCACAGGAGTTATCTGCGAGAACCCTTTCCCAGTTTCTACTAGAGAACGAGGGTAAGCGTTGTGTGGTGGTTTTAGATGTAGGGACCGACTCCCTGTCCTGGCAAAGAAATGCTGATGGGGAATCGCCTTACAGGAGATAGAGAAGGTCGATGAACCCAGAGTATTATTTTCGCTCTTGATGCCCTGGGAGCTTGGTAGGACTGTCCCCAGCTTGAATCATTGCTCCATTGTAACTTGAGCTGTTTCCAGGTCGCTGCTCACCAAAGACAGGCCACCGTCCAATCGACGTCCGCCAAGTGGTTTGGCTGGGCACGTCTAACATCGGACATGATCTGGTGTTTGAGTTTTGCAGCACGTTGCCAGGGGCAAGCATGAGCCCTGAAGAATATGTGGAGCTCGTCCGACTTCTACGCCCCAAAGTGTCGCAGTGTCTTGGAGTGCGTCCCATTTTTGGTGCTTGTAAATGAGTACCAACTAACTCACTTGGCGCCTAGGCCTCGTTAGTCTCACGTGTCACGGCAGTGCTACCATTTGTGCCATTTACGGAAGCAGAACTGATGGCGATAGCAACGGAAGTGTTCTACTCCCTTGGTAGTGAACGCACCCTATCGGTATCGGTATCCTCCGATGTGGTGGAACGCATCGCGCGTAGGGCGATCGAATCCTACATACCGGAGGAGGGGGCTCGCTCGCTCCACCGTGCTATTTCTTACTTACTTACGGATGTACCCGAGCTTAGCAGTACATAATTTTTGCATTCAAGTTGATGGTGGCAGCAGCCTCTCTTGTCTGCTCCCTGACCTGTGCAGCCAACGCAACGCGGTAACAATCCCCTTTCGAAGCTCCTCAGGCTTCGTTTTCGTTTATTAACTGACTGCTAAGCTGACTGCATTGTTCGTTTCAAGACTGTTCCGCCGCCCGCCGAACGGGGAAGCGCGGCTAATTCCAATCTGAGGCGGTGGCGGGAGTTGGGGCAATACGACGACGGCGAAAAAACGTTACGTAAGACGTTGCGGGCCGATCAGTCTCCCTCCGAAGACTTCCTCGGAAGCTTGTACAAAATGACTTTGGGCAGCGAAAGTTACGACGTCGGGCGTACTGTAAATTACTTTGGAGAGCAACCCGCGGGCCGTATGGCAATTTCGTAACCACAGTGGCAGATATTGATGTCGCTGGTGCTGTGCCGAGTCGTGATCTTATTTGAGGCCTAATAGTTCTTCATCTGCATCATGATCATGACATGATGGGGTCCGTCCGAGGCCATATGTATTGCTCTGCTCAGTCCGACCACTCTATTGCCACTTTCCCCCTTTCCTTTCCTTTCTCCCACTTTCTCTCTGTCTTTCTCCTCCTTTCTCTTCTCCATCCAAAACAGCCGTCGTCAACATGCACATCCCAGTGGGACGCCGTTCTCCATCGAGGCATGTTATTCGGGTTCCTAAACCAGACGCGGGCTCCTCGACATCTACGAGTACCCCTGTGCCGTCCTCTGGGCCTCCTGCAATTCACCTTTCCACTTCGGCAAGGTCATTGATAGGATCCTTGGCTGTAATTGGAGCCATTTTATTGGGTTTGTGCATTTTAAGCTACGATTTGTGAGGTCCCTGCCTTGCTAATACTGAAGTTTCACCAGCCATCGTCGCATGGAAGATACGTTCCACTTGGATGCGCAAGAAAGGTCGTACCGACCCCTCGCGCTTATCGATCGTGTATAAAACATCGGGGAAGCCGGCTGTAGTTTCTTTGACCCACACAAGAAATCTCAACGAGCCTAGAAAGACAACCTTGCATTCACATGCATCTGTTCCTGCTAGTCCCGTTGATTGGGCGACACAAATTAGATGCGTTAAGCTTCCACCAGGCGTCACCGTGCCCCCCATTGCCGTTACAGCGTCATCCCGTTCACCAAGGTACCAAGATGAATACCCACCGACGCCACCCAGCGGCCCTTCGATGTCGCCGTTCGCATCCCCGCCTCCCGCTTATCGCGTCCTCGGACTTCAGACCGTCCCTATTCCTCCTGCCCCACCGACTACGGCTACTCCTGCCATTCCGCCCCCTACCCCCATGATTAGAAATTTCTCTGAGCCAGCCTCCACCCCATTCCGCGAGTCGTTTGATTTGCCACCTGTGCCCAGCCCGCGCTCCGCGTCCTTTAACACCAGCATGCCTGTTGCTCCTCTGGCCATCACGGCTGTATTCGCCGCGAAGCCACTGCCACGACTCATGGTTGTGTCGACCTCGTTCCAGCCAACTCGCGATGACGAGCTCGGTGTGCGTGCTGGCGAGACTGTACGCTTGCTCAAGGAGTTCGAGGACGAGTGGTGCCTCGTACAGCGCGTCGGCCGTCCCGATGCGGAAAAGGGAGTCCTGCCACGCTTCTGTTTGGTTGATCGTCCCCGTATTGTCAAGGGTCGCGGATCACTTTCAGGCCTTACTACTTTCAACGCTGTATGGCGCAAGTAAATGCAAGCAACGAAGACTTTCCGACGTTCGCCATGCGATACCCACTAATGATAATGGTGTTGTGAACACCGTCCCTCTTGTATTACTATCACCACCACCCTTCCACCTATCTATTCGTATTCGTATGTTTCGTCGCGTCACTCGATTAGGTCTAGAAGACGATCAAGCGACACCCTTACTTTGCTTCGCTTCATCTATTTCGATATCTCGCACTGGGTGCACAACTTCTTCAGATCCGCTTAGTCGGACTTGCTGATTAGACCCATGGCGGTTCTTCTCTTACTATTATCAAGGATGTGTACGAAACATTGATTGTAGTCGTACTTGGCTTGCTTGTATTCATCATTTGGTTTATTGCAAGAGAAGACTTGCCCCCCATTGTCCATCTGGTATGGCGCACGGAAGTGAACTAGCAGAGGAAGTTACTGGAAGTAATTTCCAATGGATATGAGGGTACCAAGATTAAATTATGGAGGAAGAAGAGTTGCGGTTCAGAAGGTCATAATAGAGTGTGAGTATGTACTATGGCTGGTCCTCGGGCCACTCCGATTTTCGTTTATACCTGGCTTGGTCCCTCAGCCACTGTATCCCAAGTCGTCAATAGAACTCAAAAACGGACGGTAGAGTAGGTCAATCCCACCTGTCTATATTGATGAAGGGAGCCGATTTTTTCGCCTATAAGAGTGGTATATGCTTCAATATGTGTCAAAGTGGAATCAAGAGGTGCTTGCCGTAGAAATCTGGCACGGGATTTGTAGCACTCTGTGCTGTAGGGTCGACGCGATTTCTGACAATATGTTGGTGAAACTCGCGGTCCCGTGCCTCTATGAGGGCCATGGTGCGCCGGTGCGTTACGCGCCAGAGTGACGAGCCGATTACGGGGCCAACGAGGTATCCCGCACCTGGAAATGGCATTTGAATGGGAGAAGGTGAACTGATAAACACAGGTACGTGCCCATGCAGCTCAGGGTCGCACCCCCGAAAAAGAGCGGTGGATCAATACCCTGAGGGGATTGTCGATGACATGGTATGCATAAGCAGCCGAGCGTTTGCACCTACCATTATAGGCTTGGTTGCGTCCAATTCCATGGAGCCAAAGTACGCGGCGCCGCCTGCTAATCCCGCCAGCACACATGGCACAGTTAACGCCTGCAAGGGAATACATCAGTCGGGTCTGACGCTAAAAACAAAAAGAGAGAAACACACTATTTCCCATTTACGTTTTGCCCGCCGAATAGCGAGGTACTCTGACCAGGGCAACGAATCCTTAGCGGCAGATGGTACACGGGTCGACTTGGAACGAATTGACGATAAGATATTTCCCCGAGCACGACTTACGACAGCGTGCCTCGGCGAGACACAGAGGAGAGCTGATGGCAAAGGCCGAAGGGAAGAAGTAGCCATGGCGGTTCGATTTCTCGTGCGCGGTTGGCCTACGAGATGTTGGCGGGCGTGCGAGATACGCCACGTGCCACGTGCATCCTCACGTGCCATTTAACCTCCTACCCCCATAGGCTCAGCTCCCGTCTCCCATCTCGGCCGCAGTAACAGCCGTACGATAGTTCTTGCGGGTTAGGTCTCTACTCGCAACTGTGCGCGAGCTGAGAGTTATGACCCTGATAAATTCGTGCTCCATCTGCTGCTCATCTTGCGCGTCTGGGTCAGTGCCAAGTCTGCATGAAGGCTCGGTCCTCTCAGTGCGAAATCTTCTTCCCGCGGGCACACTGTCCCTGCCAATTTCACATACGGAACTCGGATCCATTTGCAACCATTTTCACCCTGTTGAGGATTGGCATCCGTTCCTCGGAGAGGCCTTGCTTCCTTACCTAACCGATCACGAAGATGAGACTTTATGTCGCCACCTAACTTTCTTAGTCGAGCATAAGTTTCTCTCCGTTCAATGCAGGATCGGGGACTCTGGAAAAGTCCTCGTACTTCGCATATACGTCATTCCATACGACCTTCCAGGCGCCCAGGGAAAGCTTAGAGTTCGGGACGAGGCCTCGGTTTTGAAGCCTGCCAGACTTTGTCTGAGAAATGTGGCCCCTCGAATCCTGCAGGACGAACACCTATGGGATGCCCATGACTCCGAGCCTTCGTCTAATTCTTCGCGTTACTTTTTGAACCCTGACACAGTAATGATACTATCCTCTCTCTGGCTTTTTGTTTATAATCTCATTGACCACGGTGTCATAGGACAATCGCACATTGGCAGAGATCTATAGCGATCTTCCCTCCCCTGTGTTGAACATAAATTCCCAACCACCCGAGTCCTCTAGCTTGGATGACACGATACATGAAGTCATGCTGGGTCAGCAAATAGCAGGTTTGCGAAGCAGGCTTTATCCCTATCAGAGGGAGTCGGTGTCGGCAATGATCGTTAAGGAGATGTCTGATTCTGTCACACTCGATCCTTTATACATTCCAATTACCGGCCTCGACAAAACGGTTTTCTATCTGCAGCCTGCCACCATGGAAATCTTACGGGAACGCCCTATGGTCGCCACACATCATGGAGGCATCCTCTGCGAGGAACTAGGTAAGCGATCCGAGGACTTTGATGCTGTGAAACGCCCCTAATCCGACTTTGGAAGGGACTGGAAAGACAATCATGACACTTGCCCTCGTTTTGGCAACTATAGACCAACTTTCCAAACCAGAGGAGTCTATCCACGATGCTCGGCCGGTCATGACTCCGCTGGGCTTCCGCCATTTTCCTGATTCTAAGTTCGAGGCTTCGCGGAAGCACTTTTCACGTGGCCGCGCAAGCACATCCACCCGTAACGATAATTCGTTCCCGCGTCTACTGGAACTTATGCTTCACTACGTACGAACGTCCCCAGATCACCTTCACCTTCGTCGAAATGTAGAATGGTTGCAAAACCGAGGACTTCAACCTCTACTAGATCTCAATGCCCCATTCTATCTTCAAAGCGAAGAACCAGCGACGGTGAAACGTTCAAGGAGGAAGGATGCCAGCCGTGGCTTTCGCAAGATGTACCTTACGTCTGCCACGTTGATAGTGGTTCCTCCCAACCTGCTGGCTCAGTGGAACTCAGAGATTTTAAAACATTGCCTCGGACCAGACGAAACTGACGATGCCCTTCGCTTTCTCATCGTCAAGCCAAAGGACGAGCTACCTTCAGTCAGGATTCTTGCCTCGGATTACGACGTCAGTATTTTATACTCAAGTCTATCTCTACTAACTTGTCTGTTATTAGATCGTGCTTTTGAACCATGAAAGTGCGCATTTGTTCCTATTTTTATTTTTTATTTCAGAAAGTCACTATTATCAACAGCATTTTCCAGAGAGGTATCTAAGATAGACCGTTCGAAAATGTTCACATGGAACGTCTGCAAGTGTCTGGGTTATAAAGATACTCGCGTTCCGGATTGCAAGTGCGACGATTCATCCGAGATTTCTCCGCTCTTCCGCATCCGATGGAAGCGACTGGTGGTTGACGAAGGTCACGTCCACGGAACCGATAAAACCCACATCAGCAAAGTTGCGAGCCTCTTGAGCGTAGAGAGGAGATGGCTTGTCACCGGTACACCTACCACGAACTTGCTTGGAATCAACCTACGCGGACAAGAAATGGGCACAGAGCTTCGATATCCAGACGATGAGTCTGAGGAAGACGACATTTTACCCCTCTGGGAAGAACTAAATCCGGGTTCTCCTGGTCCAGTTGGTAGCCCTGCATCTGGTAGAGAAGCTCTTGTACCTCGGACATGGACAAGATACGATAGGGAAGACCTTCGGAGGCTCGGGACAATGATGATTACATTTCTTCAAATACCAAGGTTCGCTGCAGAAACTGGGTTGTTCAGAACCCATGTGGTGCATTCACTGTTTGGTTCCAACGGCCCTCACCCTGGCGCCATTCAAGTCCTGACACAGGTCATGAACAGTATCATGATCCGACATCAGTGAGGCTGCCGCCGGTTCTTGTCAGAGTGGTTGCATGACTTCCTTTTCAGGATTCAAGACATCGAAACTGATGTCTCATTACCCCCAATGACGCAAGAGACCGTACTGCTGGACTTGGATCCTCTTGCAGTGAAGTCATATAATGCACTTCAGGCCGTAATCACGATCAATGCTGTAGATTCTGAACGCAAGGATCAAGTGAGCATTTCTGCCAACGATTCAAACCCGCATGAACTGATCCGTATCCTAGGATTATTTGTTCCACTTAAACGTGAGTCTCAAGACTTTTTCCGTTCATTCGAGGGATTGAGTCCGGTTTAGAATGCCGCGTACTTAAGACAACTAGTAGCAAACATGTCACAGTACGTTATGCCTGCCTCATTCCTTCTAATTACTCAATGTGCGAAAGGTTGATGTTCTGGCACGTCGACGAGAAGCAATACAACGTGGATGAGCTTGTGAAAACCTCTGACACTATGGTGGAGAGAGCACAGGAAAGAGGGGTTTCTCCGAAAGATTTAGATGCGCTCAGAGAAGCTAAGAAGCATATGTGAGCCACTCAATACGCTTTTCTGGCTCTGTGCGTTCTCATTCTCCGCAGATTATTGGCCGCGAACGACACTTTATGGCGTGCCATCCAATGCCATCCTGCCCCTGAAATACCCTTTGTCGTCGATGGTGTCCCACGGGTGGTGCTAGAAGCCTGGACCGAGCTTTTATCTGATTCTCCCCTAGACTTGACAACTTCATTTCTAGCGTCTTGTCTCATGTTCCCTCAACGGCTTGTGAAACTTCGTGGGATTATCCTAGCTCGACCTTTCATAGACGAGGCCAAGCTGGTAAAGGCTGGCCGCGCACAGGCAGACGAGGATAAAATCCGAAACGCGCAGTTTTTAAAATCCATTCACAAGAAGGCCAAAACGACAAAGAAACACGCAGTTGACGAGAACGCAAGGGAGACTCGCAAGGCCGAAGAAGCAGCCCGTCAGGACCACGACAAAGTGCTGGAGATACAGAATGAATTACGCCTCATCACTCAAAAGCAAGGTCCCTTGGCTTCCATCACCGCCCAAAAGGACAATGGCGATGCGGTGTCCACAAGACAAACGAATCCCACTTGGCAGCTTCCTGCGTCGAAAACTGCTCTTGCCAATGCTCGCATGATTACCTCAAGGTCGTCCAAGCTTAACTTCCTGCTGAAGGAGGTATGTTTAGTTTTATTATCTGCGATGAAAATCTCTCAAACTCTCACTCGCCCAGGTTCTAAAACACTCCCAGAAGGAGAAATTTTTGATTTTCTCCAGCATGCCCCTGACGCTAGCTCACGTTGCCGATGCTCTTACTTTCGCTGGCGTCATGTACCTACAGTACACGACCGCTTCGCCGGTGCATGTTCGCCAACAGTACGTCATGACTTTCGAGACGTCCGACAAGTACCGAGTGTTCCTCATGGAGTTGAAACACGGGTCTCGCGGTTTGTGAGTAGCCCATTCCTAGTTTTTTTTTCTGCTCTGAGGACAACGCCGTTTAGAAACCTTATTTCTGCGTCTCGGGTCATATTTTGCGAGCCGGTTTGGCAGGCAGATGTGGAAGCGCAAGCTATCAAGGTGATTGCAATTTACAACGAACACTCCTTGTGTGTTGACGATCTCATACCAGCGAGTTCACCGAATTGGTCAGACCAGACCCATCATCGGTAGGATATGACGTTTCTTCTCTTCTCCTCCTCACTCATCTCGGTCACCAGTCAAGACCCTTGCCATCCGAAACTCTGCCGAGGAGTTGATGATATCTCGCAGCGCTCAGCTCAAGGGTCAAGATCAAAAGGTCACCACCTACTTGACCGACGACTTTACCATGAGAGATTTCATTGCGGTGAGTGAGCCACCGAAGCTTCTGCGCGGTTGTCCTCCCAGCGGGGCGAAAGGGCTCATTTCTGCACACAGAATCCCAGATTTATGCAAGGGATGGCATATGAGCCCCTGACGCTCAACATCCCGCTTCTCGGGACGCTCGCGGGGGAGACGTCCCGCAATATCGAGGGGTCAGCAGATGAAATCGAGAGCGTAGATGATGTTGAAAAACCCCTTGAGGACCGGCGAGGATCAATGGCTGAGGAGCAGCCTACATTAAAGAAGAGACGTACCATCAGATTTTCGGAATAATTTTGTCGCATTTCACTGTATCCCGTCCATGTCACTTCATTCTGCTCAGTCGTATTTAGTTTTCTTCCAGGAAATCTTCAAAGTCCTCATTTCAAGTAAGTAATTAAGTGGCTAAACACCGACAATATCGTTATCGTTTCGTGAGACAGATCATGATCGAATGAATACTAGTGCAACGATGAACGAGCTAGAGCGAGAAAATATGCTAAGTTACAACAAAAAATATACAATAGATCGTATATATACGTCCAGCGAGTGAGGAGTGGGGTTACTACCGGTCTTGAACCAACTCACTGCTCTCCAGAAGGAGGCTTCCGTCGGAGAGGGTGACGGAGAGAACGAAGCAAGGTGGTCCCGCGGCCCTTGATCGGCGCTGGAGATACGCCAGACAGGTTGCTCTGCATGCGGCGCATAGCGACGCCGTTTTCTTCCTGGGCAAAGTTGTATCCGCGCGACTGCGAGCGCAAGCCCGTGGACATATCGATCTGGCTCGCTTGCATCGACGGACGGCCAAGGGGCCCACCAGATGCGGCGCTGTGAGGTGTCATGGGGGTCGCCTGCCCGCGGGCTTCTTCCTCCTCTCCGAGGTGTAGGTATGTCTCGTGGATGAGGTCCATGTTCGGCTTGAGTTTGTAGTTCCAGTTCAGGATATCGAGGTCATTGGGGTTGAAACCGAAGTTCCACGCCATGTAGAGGTACCTCGGAAGGAGTGCAAGTAGAACCGTTATTGGAAGACCGAACCAAAAGATGGGGGAGCGGAACAAAAAGTGATCATTGCCGAAGACTGCTGTGGAGAACCATCCAGGAGAGATGAGGGAATAAATAGCCTGTGGAAAGCGAATCAGATTTGATCAATGGACAGACCAAGAAAGATGCCTGGACATACAGTGTATACAAAGATGAGCACAATGCCGATGAAGACGGAAAAGAACACCCAAGCAGTCCAAACTTTGGTATTGAGTCCGTTGAACAAATTGGCAGCGATGGCTGCGGAGATGGCCATCGTCGTGGAGAACTCATATTGGGCGACATCGAAACCATCATTCCGGGCGGAAGGAGAGAAGTACCCGTAGAGAATGATGAAGAAGACGACAGCAGACTGCAAAAACGCACACCGTTATTCACTTCGCCAACAGGCACGATGGCCATCGACTTACTTGTACAACACCCTCGAACATGAAGATGCTGAATAGCTTTGCTCCAAACCATCTTCCTTCTCGTCCATACCGGTACAATTGTGGTAGTGCCATCAACACATGATCGTCTACAATGCTTGGTTAGTTCGACGTCACTAACGGAAAACGCTGTGTACGAACCAACAATCCGGTCAAACAACCCGATGGCAATGACAGGACATAACGTCCAGAACGAATTCCAGAACAACAAATATGTATACTCAAACACGCTGGAACGAGGGAGGAGAGTGCGTTAGTAGAAGTATCTGAGGAGAATGTAGCTACTTACAAAGCTGAGGACCAAGCACAATAGATCACGAACCACCATAAAACGCCAATACAGATAATGTTCTTATAGAAGAAATTGTTGATCCTATCCATAAAATCATTCAGCGTCACCGCGCAACAATATTGAGACAAGACCCACATGTTGCCATTGCGTGCATACGACCAATGTCCATGGACGAGCAACAACCGTTTTAGGAACCGGAACTGGGCGATCGCAAAGTCCGATGAGTTGACCGCTTGCAAACCCTCCTCGCCAGAAATGCCGACACCGACGTCTGCCGCCTGGATCATGTTAACATCATTTGCACCGTCACCGATCGCGAGGGTCATCGTGTCAATGCCGTTCTTGACGAGTCTCACCACTGATGCCTTCTGTTTCGGGGACACACGGCAGCACACCACGCCCTCGCACTCCATCGCAAGTCGGAGAAGCAAGTGCCTGTGGGGTTCGTCGATAAGAGCCTAGAGAACCGGCGTCAAAGATCAAGAGTCGGGAGAAGAACAAAGATTTGCTCACGTCTGTAAGGGCCAATCCGTCGATGACCAGCACGTATCCGCCAGGACGTTGCCCATTGCGCGAACCAACGAGCGATGAGACACCACTGTTGACGCGGTGAATCGGATACAGCTGCGTGCCGCGTGGGGTAGCGACCTCCGTCTCAAGAGCGCCAAGAGCGTCTGCGTTGACCTCGGGGTCGTTGACGATACCACTGCTTGGAAAATACTCCTCGGCCGCACGTAACATCTGCGAGTAGATGCTGGCACCATCACCGCCTCCACGAATAATGATGATATTTGCGTCACGACCAATGAGATTTGTGCTGTGGCCGATAGCTGCGCACCAGGGGCGGGCGTCAGTAACACGGTCAGGCAGAAATTAGGGAGACAAACCGATGGCAGTCTCGAGCTTATCCCCTGTCAGGACCCAGATCTTGATGCCCGCCTTCTTAAGGTCGGCAATTGTTTCGGGAACGCCATCCTGAAGCTTATCCTCGATCGCAGTTGCACCCAAGAGCAGCAAGCCTTGCTCGACTTCGTCAGACACGCGCTCAATCTCGTCCTCCCGGTCATCGATCGACGAGAGCGCCGCCTGATATCGCGTGACCCAGGAGCTGTACTCGTCTTGCGACACGACACGATACGCAAGGGTGAGCGTGCGGAGACCCTCATTGGCAAATGAATCTAGTTGGACCTCGGTCGCCGCCTTGAGTTCTTCACCACCCGGGGCAAGCCGATCAAAGATGACGTTGTCTGCACCTTTACTGAAAAGCAAGATGGGGTTGGTCTCTGATTGACCGTCCTCGCCGAGCTGGCGAACGATGACGCTCATGCGCTTGCGGGCACTTGTAAACTCGAGTATATTGAGCAAGCGGAAGCGGAGAGGTTCGCGGGCAAATGGCGTGCGCAAGAAAAGGATGTCGCGGTCACGGCCTCGGAACTCGAAGCCAATGTCTGCGGCAGCTTGAACGAGAGCAGCCTCATCCGGACTTTGAGCCTTGTACTCGAGTAAACCCGACTTAGGGTTGGTCCCAGCAAGAACGGTGTGACAAAGAGCGAGGGTCGTCCAGAAGTGTCCGTGACGATGACGATCAGGTGACCGAAAATCAGCGGCAGCTGCTTCCAATTCGCTAGAAAGCTGAGAAGAACGGAAATGGCGAAGCACGCCGCCAGAAAGCTGAACGCGCTCGGTCTCGACGACTGGGTCCGCGGTTTCTCGTGGAGCACTCGCATCGGAGTCGGAAATGGTCGATGGATCTGGTGACTTTATGGCTTCTACAGCTTCTTCGGGCTCATCAACGTATGTTTTCCCACCAACAGAAGCCCCTCGGAACACCATCGCGTTCTAGTGAATTCACATCAGCCGAGATCCCGAGGTGAAACCCTATGACCCACCTGGGTTAGCGTTCCGGTCTTGTCCGAGAAAATGTACTCGATCTGGCCGAGGTCATCAGTAAGCGTAAACGTCCGCGCTACGGCTGGCGAATCCGTTTTCTTGTAGTACATTTCCACATCAAAGTAGATGAATGCTGCTTGACATGTTCGGACAACCTCAATCGAAATGTAAAGTGAAATGGGGACAATGTTCTGAAACCTGAAAAGGTGGTCGGCAAGTGCGCCCATCGGCTAGCATCATGGAAACTTACGTGATGAGCGCGAACCCAAAGGTGACTAACCCGTTGATGGACGGGTTGTCATCACTAAGATTATCGCCGAAAAGCCAGGGCGCCTGTTTCGGGTAGTAATGATGTTCCAGGACTGAATCAACGATGGCGCAAACGACGGCCATGAGCAAGAGAAGTGCCAAGTTCGCCAAGACCATTGGATTCATCTGGCGTTCAACCTTGCTGCGTTTGCTGGGAGTACCGCCGGCGTTGAGAACGAGCTTGGTGTCCAGACCTGTGTACATGACGATGCCGATGACCCATCCCGTGTTGCGTAATACTGTGCCGCGTAACAACGTGGTTTGCAGATCGACCGGATGCCGCTCGCCGTTGATGACGACGGCCGCTGTAAGCTTGTGCATCAGAACCTCGGGACGATCGCACTCGATCTCGAAAACGTTTCGCGGATCGGCGCAATCCGCGGCGGAGCGTAGGTGGGTGAGCGCGGGGATTGCGTTCCGGGACTTGAGATTTGTCTCGCCGTCCAAGTTTTTGGTCTCGACAAAAGCGACGTTCTCATCTTCGCTGGTTGAGCAAATGAGTATATCGGCAGGGATGCTCTCGTGATCTGTGAGTTTGACAAAGTCGCCGACACGCAAGTCTTCCCAGGTGCCTCGGGTCCAGTGAGGACGAGATACAGCAGCGTCCTCTGAAGCGTAAGAGTCATCATCCTCGACGTCTGGATCGCCGGTGGCCGGGCGAGTGGCCTTCTCCGAAGATTCGGGTAGGACAGGGTTAACGAGCGCTTGAACACCCGCCTTGTTCGCCCCTTTCCCTTTGCCGAGCCGCTTTTTGAGACCACGAACAAATGTTTTGCTCTTTGGGGCCATGGCATTGTGATTCACATACCCTGGACCCGCAAGGACTCGAATTTCGGAGGAGTTAACGACTCTATCGGCATTATGGCGCTTGACGTCCTCATAAACGTCCTTGATACCTGTTATGCCAAGGACAACGGCCAGGGGGAGGAGAACCAGTGCAGGAGTGATGGTAGAAAACTTGTGAAAGAATTGTAGAATGGCAATAATGAGGAAAAAGCTAGACGATCATGGTCAGCGAGTGAGATGAGATGGATGGGAAAGATGGGGTAGAGTGCCTTACACATTGGCTATACGGCGGAATTGCTCTAGTATATTACGAGGAAGGAACGTGAGAAGGGTGTACTTTGAAGTGATGACCTGGTTGGAGTTGTACTGGTACTCCTTGAGGACCCGATGTTTCTGGTCATAATACGACTCGGGGAGGGGTTCATTGATCAAGATTTCGCGGGGCGGTCCGGGTTCCCGTTTGCGCACAAAGAGATCCTCTATGGAAAAGGAGGAGACAAGTCTATCGTACCAGGCGGTGAAGCCCGTTCGTTTTGACATGATGGAGGGGGGTAAGGAGAGGGATGAGGATGGTTAGACGCGGTGAGTAATATGAAGGTAGGGGTAGGGCATCACCGGGACCCACCCGAAGAACACCGCCCTCCGTTCCGATGCGTTACTGTAACGCCCGTCCTATTACGCATCCATTGTCCGGTCCGTAATCATTCGATCATCACCCTGACTCATCAGACTCAACACGAATCAAATTGATACGAAAATGGTATAAAAAACACTAAACAGTTCGGGTTCAATCGACTAAGCAAGAATACGCATAGGGTATCCAAATAAGCGGGCACTTCTATTGACGCCATCAACTCGTGTGCCCGATCCACATGGTTGAAGAGCCCTTTCATGCCTGCTGCGGGCGGGCATTCTCCTTAAGTGCCAGGAGTTGTTTAGACCGGAAGGCTTCATAGTGGATTTGAGCCGTCGTCTCGATCAGATCTTGCAAGTGTGTCCTAAAAACGGAAATAATAATCCGGGGTTGATTGCCGCGTTCGCAGCCACGTCTCACTCCTTACCTTGTTATGAAATTACGCAGCGACACGAACTCGCAATGCGTCTCGTCCTCGACGTTCACAACACCCCAACGATTTTTCCTTGCGCGCACGGATTTGCCACCGATATTCACTTCCTTTTCAGAACCAATCACCGCGAATGGGATCAGGTTCTGCACGTGTGAGACGATTAAGGGGCGTCGGGCGGTAATTTCAGAAATGATACACACCCGAATACTCTCGTTGAGTTGCACTTCCTCTTCATCGTACTCGTCCGTGTCAAACGGATAGAGGCGGATGCTGTGATGGAAGAGTTCCGCCCGAATCTAAAACCCAAAACCGTGAGTACACAGCGCCTTATTCCGATATAACACTAACCTTTTGCTTGAACGACTCGCGCTCCTCCAGGGTAAGGCTGTCCGCCTTGGCGATAACAGGAACGACGTTGACGACCTCACTCAACTTTTTCATCACAATCACATCGATGGGACGGAGAGAGTGGCCGGTAGGGTTGATGAAGTAAAGACAGCAATGGATACGCGTGTCTTGGATGTAGCGGTCGCGCATTGCTGTGAGCTCCTTGCGCAGGTACGCGCTGTGCTGGTCTTTAATATACTTCACGATCGGGTCCCAGCTACAATGACGAAATTTACGTTGGCACGCCCTCCACAAGGAGAAACCACTTACCAGCTCTCATTGTTGACTTGGTCACCGTAGCCGGGGGTATCAACAATATTAAGGCGCAGGCGCACGCCGTTCTCCGTGATAACTACACGTGTTTCCAATACGTGGGTGGCGTCGCAGTGAGCAGCGACATCAGGGGGGAAAGAAGAAAGAAAAAGGCAGTACCATGAGACACCGTTTGGATTTCCGTAGTTTGACGTACGGGCTCATCTGCCTCGCGCCTCCCCTTTGAGTCGATGAGGTGGGACGCGAAAATGGTGTTGATGAGGGTCGACTTTCCCAGACCGGTTTGACCTAGAATACAGAGACGACGGTTAAATCAGAAAATTGCACCTATGTAAAACTGTTTGGGAAGTATTGGACGGGAGACGCACCAACTACAATAACGTTGAACTGGAAACCACGCTTGAGCAGTTTGTGCTCGATTTGTTGGGTAATCGAGTCAAAGCCGACATAGGAAGTGGCACGAATTTCTTGAACGTCTACTGCGGCCATGGCGAGCGTGTCGAGTCAACAGGAGCAGAGGTTGGTGGACACGAGAGCGAAAGAGCAAATTGTGGTGGCAACACACTTCAGTTTGTCCGTGTTGTGGCACGACTGTGCCACCACAACGACATTTTTACGAACGAGACGAATACAACAGAACCGAGTTGATCAAGTTACTTTACACCCACCGCATTTGTTTGATTCTATATTCCACCGCTCACGTTCCCACCTATGTACCTCACCGGCGTCTCGAGAACTTCCACGTCTTGACGCCTTCCTCAAATGCAAAACACCATAACCATTATAGCACTGTCCCCAACCTGTACACATTCGTACGCTCAGCACAGTTCCTCACACAGTTTACCGAGAAGGAGGGGGGAGTAAACGGAAGTAGGGAAAGAGAAATGCAGCGCCAAACACAAGCGCCCCAAAGCCGAGCGAGATGACTAGCGGCGACAATGTGGGCGCCTGCAGAAGGGTTCGTGCGCGCATCCTCTCGCTCGTCTCCCGCGCGGAAGCAGACGGGGAGGACGATGGAGCGATGATGAGTTGTACGTACCCAATCGATTTGAACCCGAGAACACTGCGCACCGTCAATCGGCGAAAACGCAAAAGAGAGATTGCAACACTTACTAATACCCTTCTAGATTCCGGCGCGTTTCGTCTTCCATCCCAGTGGGTACACCGTCGAGCGTAAACGTGACCTTTGTCGAATCCGTCGATTGATCAAGTGTCGTCGTTAGCGTTGCTACGTGCTCTACACGCACAACAAGTTAGGCGAGTCCACCCCGTAAAATGAGGACGTACCACTCGGCCAGGTCGGACTTTGCAATGCCCAGGTCTGCTTAATCTCCTTTCCGGGAGTAAGTGAGATGTATTTGCCGCGCACGCCACCGCCGAACAGCTCGAACTCTGAACCCGGCGTAGCCGTGCTCTACAATGTAATCAGCATTTATCGATACACAAATATGCAGGCACTCCGAAGTTACCTTGGCTAGCGCACGAGACCACGTTGGGATGCGTTTCTCGTCTGTCAGAAGGGAAAACAGGTCGTCTCCGGACGCACGGAACGTCGCTTCGACTTCGACGACGGATACGTTAATTTTTGGTGTAGCTTTCTTCGTCGACCCTACAGCACTGGCAGGCACCGCGGTCGAAGATGGAGGTGCCGGAGAACCAGTCCGACTAGCCTCATTCGAGCCGACAATGATATCTTTGCCATGGGTATCAAACAGATCAACGGGGAACGCAGCAAACTTGGTCTCGAGGGCCGTCGGAAGCTTTTCCTTGGCGAGCGCAAAGAGTGACGTGGTTTCCGGGGAGGACGGCGATGTGAGGGACCATTGATACTTTTTTGGTTTAGCCTCGTTGATCACAAATGGTGTGTGAAGAGCTATACGTACGACGTAATCTGAAATGCCATCGAGCGTGACCTCGTGTGAGACCTCGGGAATGGTGAGTTTCCCCGTGGCCTCTGTGCCATCTGCAGCCCTGCCCTTCCAATGCAGGATCACCTTGCAGTCGTAAATCGAGATTAACCTGCGGGTGACGAGTCAACCCTCGTCGTCAGGGCCTTTCATCTTGATAGGAGCAAAACAAAAACAACAAAAAAAAGCGTCCTCTCAGTCAGAACATGCAGCTCGCTTGTGTTTAAGAGTGGTGGCAAATTTCAAAAGAAACACTGATGAGGTTAGCACGTACTTTGACTTTCTTCTCCCGAGTTCGACATCGCCGTCGACCTCCACAACGCGCTCGACGGAAACCACGGCACCATCCTCACCTTGGACCTGTATGGTGACAAGCTCGCGCTCGAACCACTCCTTGGCCCATGGTGTCACGGTTTTGTTCTTCCAGTGCCAATTTGCGGTGCTGTATGCCATGGGTGTGACAGACATGGTGGCGCGCGAAAGACAGAGTCAGAGACTGGATCAGAAATGCAGTCTTGAGGGCTGTCGCTTATTTCTCATTCACGTGCTCATACTCGTGCTCACGAGAATATTCCAGTACAGTACGTCAATCAGACTCTTTCCCACCCTCTCGCTTTCTGACCATAACATACGCATCGCCTGCCTCACCAGTGCTGATAGCCTCGACGTTCCCAGCGATCTTTCCCTCTGCTTCAGGATGGGTGCGCCACCTCTGCGAACGGATCAGTTCGAGATCATGAGCAAGTAGGCCATGGCCTGCGACCGGTCCCCAGTAAGATGTGCTGGCGAGTGTGCCGATGATGCACGTCCCAACAAGCACGGACAGATAGAATCGATATTGCGAGTACCATTTAGGTGCTACAAGTCACTACACGTTAGCTTCCTAGGCCACTGTCAACATATATGAATTGGCCAACTTACTCCATCCCGCACTGGTGGCTTTTAAGTCCGCGTACCACAGGCCGGTAAATCCGACCCATTGCACAATTAAAGCCATGGTGGGGTCAAGTGCGAGCGTCGGCCAAACGAAGACCACAGGTGCCGCTCCAAGAGCGAGACGCAGGTAGCCCTTGTGACCCCCCAAACCCGCAAATTCCATTCCCCAATGCAGCGCCCCTTATTAAATCTATGGGCTCGAGCATATATGGACGTATGCAAAATACGCACCAAGGAAGGACAGCATGACGGCGCCGTACGTGACTTGAATGTTTAAAGCTCGATCAAGAATGGTGAGCGCGAAACCAGGATCCATGCTAGTAAGCACGCCTATGCTTAATGAGATACGGTCCTAATCAGAACGTAGCATTGGGAATACCCGACGTGGCTAGACCGGCCTGATGAGCAAGATAGATAGTCGTGGCGGACGCTGCCAGGTAAGGGACCCCCCCAAGCAGCCCAAAAACTACATATGGTTTGGGTACAGAATTTGCTACGGCACTCGTGATACCAAGCTCAACCGAAAAACTGTCAATTTTTCCGGAAGGCTTTGCTATTTGAATGGTCACTCACAAACGTACGGCGGTCTGCTTTGACGGCATCATCAGTGAAGTTTCCGCCGGCGATTACTTTGGCCCAATCCGTTGCAGAGTTGCCGACTTCTTCGCGAACATTGACGGTAGCCTGAGAGATCGTCTGGGAAGCAGGTCTTCCGGAGACCTTAGAAGCTTCACCACGCTGCTGTTGAAAAGCATACGCGAGCTTGAGGGGTTGTATGCGGGTGAGTGATACGGGTGCAAGGTGAGAGCGGCGAAGTGCTGCGGCCCTGAAAACAGGACGAGTGAGCAAGTTCATGGCGCTGAGAGTACCACCACTAACGCCAACCCAACGCTACTACCTAGGACGAAACGACTAACGACGTCATTCATGACGCACTTGCACTTCATCACATGACCTCGCCATAGCCTAACCTAACAGCCCAAGGGATTGGGTTAATATGCCGGCTCGGGTGCTGTGACCGTTGCTTCGGGCCTACTCCTTGGGGTTACTCGCCCGTAGTTTAAGATGACACGGTAAGTTCGCTCCTGCAAGCCGCCTTATAACTCGCTTGACAAATAGACACACTCCAAGTCGGTGTCACTAGAGACTCACACTAGCAGTTTTAGGAATGCCAATCAGCTTGCCGCCAGCGCTTGCTCCAAATGAAGCTGATGTTTTGGTGACTTGCTACTGACCTAAGGGAGGGTGGCGGATGTGGAGATGAAGCCACAGAAAATGCCATACTGTATGATCACCGCCAGACCCTCGAGTGGAAGCTGATTCGCTGGACACACTCTGTCCATCGTATTGAACTATCTGGCTGCCGTTATCATCGTCGACCACTATGTTTCATCATATCCACCACAGTGCCTCACGATATGACTTTGTAGACCGCGAGCAGTCAGAGCCGCTCGATGTCTCGCCCCGCATTGAATGTTGAACAATTCGACACCGTTCTAGAAGTCTCTATCTTCTTTATCGTTCTCGTGGCGTATTCGGGGGACAGGACATTTCTCAGACTTGTCGCAGCTACAACTTGAAAATCGGTGAGACCGTATTTTGCCATTCATCTTATCTTATTTATGTTGACTCACCCTTTAGTTGTTGTACGTACACTGACAAGTGCTACTTCCTTCTGGCTGTTTCTCCCGCAGGACCCGTACTTTATACTATGTTGATCGAATACGGGAGGCAGGTCGTATGCCACTCGCTTAGTGCGCGCAGACTAAGGTGGCAGGGACGTCTTTACCATGATGTGCTCCTTCCAACTGCCTGATCCTTGGCAGCTTCGCGGAGCAGAACGCTGTCCAGACGAGGTCGGGTTCATAAGGCGCATGGCACAGGAACAACACGAGAAGACTGAGGAAGCCAAGGCCTGGCTTCGTGGATACGCACACACAATTCTCTCCACTTGATATGTTTCGCAACTCACTTCTATGTTTGTTATCAGGCTCAAGAAGAGGTTTAGTAGGTGTCAAGCATGCAGACGAACGCGTTCCACTGACAGAAGAAGTACCTGTCAAGGTCGTCTTTGTCGTAGGTCTTGAATGAAGGTGAGGACACACCAGAAGTTCAAAGGGTTCTTGTCGTGGGTCCAAGTGATTGACGTCAGCCGTCAAAGTGCACATGGGCTTAAATTTATGATCATGATTCGTGGAGTCTTTGAGAACGCGGTGCCGTCCCTTAGCATGGCTCACACATCACTTGCCTTGTCACGCGATCGAGAAGCCAACAACGATTCACATTTCATTACATACGAGTTGATTCCAGCAACGTCGATTGCGGTGGTTCATCCTTCATGTGTCGAAAAGCTGACAAGTGCTTTCGCGCTCGCCGCATCGATGCATCAACTCTTCCGGGATCTTCTCGACGACAATCGTCTTGACGCCGCGGCAGCGTTCGGGATGAAAACATTGTACTTCGCCGTAACCGCCTGGATGTCCGCCGCGCCCGCCCGTGGGGTGTTCTGTGAAATGCGAGGCGTGCAGGTAGGGTACGACGGTGGACCGCTTTGCAGGGGTGTACCAGCGTCCGAATTCCGTATCACTCAGAGGAGGTTGAAGGCATTAAGGATGGAGTGCAGCCCGTGGGTTCTCCTCCAGGATGGCACACTGCTAGCACTTGCGAATCAAGAAGGCGTTTGTATTACTTAATTTATTTTTCACTGGAGGCTGGGGACACTAGTTATCATGTATCCACTACAACTGGCTTGTGACCGGTCCGTGTCTGTGCCTTGGGCCTCCACTCCGGGATATAAACTGATCCAAAAAAAAATCAAAAATCAAAAAGGCGTTATGCGTGCTGCCAAAAAGGGCGGAGTTCAAGACAGCAAAGATTCAGACAAACGGGGATGCATTGTTTCCCGTTGTACGAGGGGGTTGAGAATCGGTGATGAAGTGCCGAAGTAGGTTTAATCAACTACAGCGGACTTAGTTGTGTGAATATGACTGCCACGCGACACTCTGGTATGGGACGCGAGGGGAGTGTTTCTCTCTTAACTCCACGATTCGGGGTCCAATACGGGTATTCGCGATTCTAGCAGTAACAGTGTCTGTGATAAGCGCAATGTTCAAGTGGCTTCCGAAAAAGAACACGATGTCAATACAGTCGTTTGTACATTATCCGTAGTGTGATAC